>CABHPH010134703.1:5196-47890 GCA_902168325.1 Peromyscus nudipes | reverse complement strand
TTTTTTTTTTTTTTTTTTTTGGTGCCTCCTCTGTGGTTTGGAGTAATCACAGTCTGATAAATGTCAGCCTCTCGGAACCACGAATGTTCTTCCCTAGAAGAGAAAATCTTCACAGCAATTTCTCCCCACCATTTGTCTTGCCAAACTTTTCCAAACTGACCTTTGCTGATGCTTTCTTGTAACACGATGGTCCGGACAATTCTTCTCTGAACAAGCAGCGGTAAACTCTTCGTCCCAGGTAGCAGCATCACTGCAGTCACCAACATGATGAGAAGCAGCCAGCAACGTGGAGTAGCAGCCACTGCCTCCATGGTCCCACTGCCACCGGGTAGCCGGGTCCTGACCGAAGCTTCTCCTTAGCAAGCCTCCTAGGCCGGCCTCAAACTCAGGATCCTCCTGCCTCTGCCTTCTTCAGTGAATCCAACCAGTGTGCTTCACCACAAAAAAGTGTATTACAATTTTAATATGTAAAAACAGCAGGTGGTCGTAATGCTTTTACATCTTTGAGTACATCCTAATTAGAACCAGAATTCAGAGCCAAGATTGTTCCCTTGGTCCCCCGAGTGACCCCTCTTGGAGTTTCATGAAGACCACAGGAGCACATATAAAAACCAGTAGTGTACATTTTTAGGTGTCATTGGATGTCTCTTTCAGTTTTCCAAAACCAAATACCTTCAGAATGGATTTATGGTTATTGGCTAACCTAATTTTTATTTAAAATTAAGGTAAAAAGAAGTACCTGAGAGCTTATTTATAATACAACAATATATGAAAAGGCAATAAATTAGTTGGCTTTCTTTGTCTAATGCTTCAAAGTGATTGATTTAATACTTGCATGTTTGAAGCTATGCTATTTAGCAACAAAACAGGTAACTTCATGTGTGAGTTGATAAAATATGAAGCAAGCTTGATATTTTCTTTTCCTATTGATTGGCTGGATACAAGTGAACCCTGAATTTTGGAATCAGAGTGCATTTGTGAGCCATTAAGGCAAATTCAACCATGTTGCTTTCCTATGACAGCTTGATGTATAGGAATTACCATCTCCACATCCTTCAGGTGGAAATAGCTTATAATGATATTGACGTCAGTCTTTAGTCAAAGGTGCTATTGAGGTTTTGCAAAGTATGAAAAGAAGGGCAGATACTTTCTATTGTCATTTAAAACATGATGCTTGTGCTTGTGACCACTCAGTGACTAGGAGAAAGTGTTAGCATACTATTGTGAAATCAAGAGAACCTGACTTGCCTGAATGCAGGATGGTATCATATACAATGGGATTCCTGAAGCTGGGGACCATGCTTTCCTTAAAACAGTATGGGCTTGGTATTTAAAAATAACTAGAGATTTATTTAGATGAGATAGAAGAATACCTTCTGCAGATCAATATAGAGACGATGTGTCCTGGAAAGCATCATGTATGGATTGTCAGTCTACAGCTTTGATTTTAATTGAGTTAGAGAATCACTCCAAATATACTTGATGTTGGATGTGGTTGTCTTTGTAGGTCTTTCAGTATATATTTATATGTGAAATGGCTGAGAGGGTAGAATAATTCAGACGGTCCTTCAGAAAGTTGGAAAACAGCCCTAACAATTTTTGCATAATTAATATCCATTTATTTCTTAGTTTTCCTCAACTATATATTTTAAAACCCTTTTTAAATTTAGTGATAAGAATCTAAGATGTGAATAGAAATAATGATAATAACATAATGGCACAATCCAATTTTCAAAACTACTATTTAACTTTCATTTTAAACTTTCTTTCCATTATTTTCTTTTTTCTTTTCTTTTTTTTTTTTTTTTTTGGTTTTTCGAGACAGGGTTTCTCTGTGTAGCTTTGCGCCTTTCCTGGAACTCACTTTGGAGACCAGGCTGGCCTCGAACTCACAGAGATCCGCCTGCCTCTGCCTCCCAAGTGCTGGGATTAAAGGCATGTGCCACCACCGCCCGGCTCTTTCCATTATTTTCAATGTAAATGTTGTATTTCCTAATAAAAAGAAACTGATAAAAATAGTAACTCATTTTGAAGCCTAACAATATTAAGCAAATATTTTTCCATATCATTTGATATTTAACTATAAGTTTACTTTAAAGCTTAGATTTAATAAGTGGCTTGTGTGGGGATGTAGGTGTGTGCATGCCATTGCATGGGCATAACTCTCATAGGATATTGGTCCTCTCTTTCTGTCCTGTTTGAGACAGGTTCTCTTGTTATTTGCCTCTGCACACAGCAAGTCAGCTTGTCCCTGAACTTCTGGGAATTCTGTCTACATCATCTATTTTGCTGTAGAAGTGCTAGAGTTATAGATATATGTGCTACCATGTCCCTCCTTAGGCAGGTTCTAGGCATCTGAACTTAGGCCATCATGCTTACATGGCAAGTGAGCCATCTCCTAGTCAGGCAATGACTATTTTAAAGTCATGTTGAGTGATGCACTCATGTTTTGCTTCCATATCTTTCTACCACATCAAAATAGTTTCTCTATGTTCCTGAGAATTTCAACTTGTTCTTTTAAAAAAATGTTTGTGTGTATGTGTCTGTGTAAGTGTGTGCCTTGTGTGTGTGTTTGTGCCAAATGAGTGTACTGCCCAGGGAGGCCAGTAGAGTGTGACAGAGCCCCTGAAACTGGAGTTACAGGCAGTTGTGAATAGACAGTCCTGGTTGCTGGGCCTTTGGAAGAAGAGCATAGTCACTTAACCATGAAAGTTAAAGCTCAACCATCTCTCTAGCTCAGTAATGATTCTTAATAATCTACTTTGTGGAAGTATTTTGATGACATGGCCACTAGCCTATTATTTGACAGTGAGTTTCTATTATTTTTTAAAATATCAATATTACTGCTTCATATACATTAGTGCATTAAAATCTATGTTGGATTACTTCCATAATGTAGATTCTCCCAAGTAGAATTAGAGGTCAAATGTTATGAATCTTACTTTGCTGATGGTTTTATATTCTTAGTTAATTCATTACTAATTCATTCTTAGTAAATGTGTGTCAGCAACATAAAAAGATGTATTTTCCATTCTTTCTGAAAGGGTTAAATGTATTTTTAAAATTTACTGAAGTGTTTCTGGATAAATAAAAAAAGAGAGAAAATACAAATCAATATAGTGTTGAATATCAGTATTTATTTTCTTTTTGTTTTTATGCCTTAGTTTTACATAATTCTTCGAATTTTTTCTGAATTAGAAGACTGTGAGAGAAAATACTCCACATCTTAAAGTGATCTCTATGTTAATAGTAATTTTTAACCATTAAGGTATTCTTTAACTTTTATAAACCAGGTGTGGTCCTGTGGACTGAGTTTTTTTTAATTTTTTTTATTAAGAACATTTTTTATTCATTTTACATACCAATCAAGGATCTCCCTATTCCCTCCCCCCTCCCAACCCATCACCACACTCCCTCCTACAAGAATGTAAGGCCTCCCATGGAGAGGTACATTTAGCAGAGGCAGGTCCAAACCCCTTCCCCTGCCTAGGCTGTGAGAAGTGTCCTTGCTCAGACACAGGTACCTATTAGGACCGAGTTTTTTTCTACTTTTTAATTTATTAGATGAAATTGCATAGAAAACTGAAGTTGGGGGACTAACAAATACTTATAGTGCCCCATATGGTGATAAGGAGATGAGCAAGACAAGAATCTTGGAACCTGGGGCTTATGCAGGGACACTTAGCTCAGCCTGGAAGGAGGGGACTGGACCTGCCTGGACTGAATCTACCAGGTTGAGCTGAATCCCCAGAGGAGTCTTTGCCCTGGAGGAGATGGGAATGGGGGGTGGGCTGGGGGGAAGGTGGGGGGGGGTGTCGGCAGGAGGGAGGAAGACAGGGGAATCCGTGGCTGATATGTAAAATTAAATTAAATTATAAAAAAAAAGATCACACACACAAAAAAAGAATCTTGTCCTCAGAGGCAGGGAGTGCAGTGGCAAAGTGTGCTCCTGGCCAGGGAGCAGGGAGCAAGAACCACCGTTTCTATGGGAAAGTTGGTAGGGGAACTCAGTGGAGAAAGCTGAGGGCTGGCTCTGAAGAGATGTGAGTTTTGCTTAATATGAGAGGATGGAGGGCAAGGTAGAACTTCCGGTGTTGGTTTTGAGATCAAAGAAAAGAATACAGAATTTAAGGATGGCATTATCTCTGATGATGTCAACAAAGGCTGTATGCATCACTGACTTTGTGAAATTAATCCTTGTTAACTTGAGATCCTTTTCTGTGAAGCTTAATTAGTAGATATTTATTTGTATACTTAATGGCACAATAAATGAAAGCAAGTGTTTTTGATGTAGTTATATTTTCATATATTTATAGAATGTACACGTGGGCGTTAAAACATTACTAAAACATGAAGAAAAAACAGGAAAACAAATCCAGGCATAATTGCTGTTCATATGAATGCCCATGGTTTTGAAATCTTTTGAAACATGTGCTTCTTTTGAAAATAGAATCATTGGAACCCAACTCCTCATAAAGAGTCTCCTTGCCCAGCCTTAATACATGGGGAGGTGCTTATTCTTCTTGCAATGTGATATGCTATATTTTGCTGATACTCCCTAAGAATTAAAAATACTCAGAAATTCCTTATACACTTTCTTATCGTAGTCAAGTAAGTCTTAGGTAGTTGTTTTGGACCCTTTGCTAGCCTTGTCCTCACATGGGACTGCTGGGTTTTATTTTTTGTACATTATGATTAACCCCATTTTGCTCTGATGAAGTTCTTAGAAGTACTTCCTTGGTAACTTCCAATTTTACCATGCAATTTTCCCAATTGTTCTGATCTTTGTCAGCATATCTTCTCTTGCTAATTTGTTGGTGCTATTCTGGCATAGGTAACTGTGATGTAGCTAAGACTGTAAAAAATAAGGTAATGGGAATCTAAAGAGCAAATAGCGGTTTCTTCTTGAGTAAAGGGCAAATACCCATGCACATATACACATAATAGATACATATATACTGGCAGATACATAGATATTTAATATGTAAATGACCTAGAAGACTTTTCTAATTCTTGACTAGGCAAACTATGTTTCTTACTCAATGATCCTGTTCTCTAAAACTTAATGCCAACCAAAACTGAATTTTATAGAAGGCTTAGAAAGAGCTGCCATACTTTCCTTCATGGTGTGAGCAGAGTACAGTATTCCTTCACCTTAAACCACACCAACTGTAGTTGCTGTGTAAATCCCCTGAGGTCATTGCTTTTCCAGAGTCATCTGAAATCTGTCCTGTGAAATTATGAACATCAGCTTTTATTTTAACCAACACTTTTCCCACTGTAGGGAGCAGAGGAAGCCCTGAGTGAGTGGTATCCTTCGTGAATGTGTATTGTTGATATAGACATGGCGACATATAGAACTTCATTGCCTCAGCCCCATGAGAGTAGCAAAGATTTCCTCAGGGGTCCAAGTGCAGATAATTGACTAATGTGTACAAAAACTAGCAACTGCTGCTTTGTCTTCCTGGGTGTTTACAGCCTGGGACTGTTCATCTACAGAGACCTGCTATGGAGGCCAGCTAACAGTCCCCACTGTGCTGCACATAATAAACATGCTGAGGTTCTCGGTTGCTGTGGTACTACTGCTCTACCAAAGTGCATGCCAATCTGATTCCAGCTTTTCTGTATTTCTTCATTTTCTTGTTGCTGATGCCCATAACCAGAGTTCCAGGACTCAAGTCATTTGAGATGTGGCACCTCACTGTTTTCAGCTCTTCTCTCTTTCTCTTATTCCTTCCTAAGAAAAACAGAACTAAAGTGGATTTCTGGGTTAACCACCTCATTTTTAGAAAGCATGTTAAACATTAAGTAAGAATTAGTCATGTGGCAGAAGTAGGTATGGCATATGTTTGGCCAGAGTCACACATTATCCTGGAGTTAGAGTTCTTTGACTTCTACAGCTTCATAGTCTGATATGCAGTGAATTCCTGGCCTGAAAACAAAACAGAACTGAGGGGTAGTGCAGCAGAGAGCAGGCAGAAGTAGTCAGCAGCGTCACCCATCACAGACACAATGCTTAACAAAGGTGGGAAGCTTATCTAATGATGGAAGTCATGCAAAAGCAAGTGAAAATGAAAGTCTACTCCTACTTTATGCTGATTTTTTTTGTTATCGAATTTAGGCAGCACAATACAAAGTAACTTAAACAACACTGTAGGGAGCATTAGTAGTGCTGTTTCTGTATTGCTCTGATACTGAAATACACGAGACTGCAATCACCCCTTTATTTAATTATAATCAAATGAACAGAAGGTGGAAAGATTGTTTTCTGATTTATATTAATTTGTTTGTTGTTAGAAAAGTCCCCACTGACCTGTTTCCCATTCTTATTAAGGACAGGATATATTACACATAATCTATCTCTCATTCTTTCAGAATTCCTGTCAAACAGGCCTGTAGGAATGAAGAGACTCTTTGAGCCTCAGGCTGCTATTTTAAAGGACCAACAGAAAAGAATGGAAAGATCTGAGCATTTTCTCATTTAAATGATACATAAAGAGGAAGCGCTTCCTCAATTCTAGATTAAAGACACTGGTTATTTTGTTCCCATCAGCTGTGGTGCTGATGGGGAGCATTGACCCCAGGCTTTCTCCTGCCCATTATCTGCGCATATGTCACTTTTCCATTTCTGTAGGAAGTGCTTGCCATATTATATAAAACTATGACAAAGGTTTTATAGTTACCATTTTTTAAAAAGACACTATATACATATTCATGAGGTTTGGAGAACTCTTATATCTCAGTTTTCCTGCAATTTATATAAAAACTGCAGCATGAGTGCTTATTTATCTGAAAGTATAATCGATTATGAAAGATGTAAATCCTTTTAATGGAAGGAAAACTGATGATTTTATTTTTGTCATTCTTCTATTTTCTTCCATAAATATTTTTGACAGAGTGCATGGCAATTTATTTCTACTAGAAATAAGTTATTCTCTGTGCAAATATTTATTTGTAAATTTGCTTAAACCAGGATGATTGTTTATAAATATTTGAATATTTGTCGTGCCATTAAACAAACATGTCTTCAAATATATACAAAATTAGACTAATTACTGAAGCTCAAGCATTAACCCTCAATCCTCAAATTAAAGGAGTCCAAGGATGCAGACTTATTGGTGCATCACATGAGAGCATTTGTTACTGAAAAGAGACACATTAACTGAGTGGGGCGCAGACTCTGCTTTCTGATTTGCCTTAAGTTCCCTCATCTCTAAATGGGTGTTAACGATGGCCTAACCACATGGAGTTGAGAGGACTGGCTCAGTGAAGCCATGTAATATGCTTAGAGAAGGCTCTCTTTGGGAAAACTGTGCACCAGCACTGGTTGTGCAGGAGAGGGTAATTGAAATCCTTATTTATGGAATGCCTGCATGTGTCTGTAGCCAGAGCTGAGCCTGTACTTTAATAGCAAAAGGCAAACCCACACAGCTCTCCAGTGAAAACAAATAAAATGGAAGTCCGTACATGACCTTGTCAAAGAAACCTTGCTGGCACCTGTCACAACCATGATTTGATCTACTCTGGTTGGGTTCAAAGGCTAGGCTCAGATTATGTGGTAGTTGTAAGTTTTTAAAAAATTTTTATACATTATATTTGATCATATTCTTTCCCCCCCAACTCCTCTCAGATAATCCCACCTACCCACCCAACTTAATGCCCTTTCTCTGTCTTCAAACAAACAAGAAAACCAGCAACAAAACAAAATTTATACAAAAAACATGGAGTAGGTTTTGTGCTGACCAGCTACTTCTAAGCATGAGGCCCCAGTGTGTGTTTGATAGAGCCAATGTCATTCCACTGAAGAAAACGAATTTTCCTGTACCAGTAGTTATCAATTGTAAACAGCTTCTTGGTTGGGATGGGACTTTGTATTCACTTCCCCTTCTCCATTTTGTCTGAGTTGAACTAGTGCAGATCTTGTACATGCTATCACATGCACAAGTCTTTGAGAGTTCGTATATGAGAGTTCATATCACTCACTTTGTGTCTGGACACTGCTGTTTCCTTGGAAATATTCACTACGTCTGGAACTTACACTCTTTCTTCCTCTTCTTCCATGTGGATCCCTGAGCTTTGAGGAGAGGGATTTAAAGACACCTCATTTAGGGCTGAGTGCTCCCAAGACCCTCACTCTCTGTATGTTGTCCAATTGTGATTCCTGTGTTAATTACCACCTACTGCATAAACTCATCACCCCTGATGAAAGTTAAACAGTTTCACTGGCACTCTTTCTGCCTCCTCTTTCATTGAGTTCCCCGAGCTCTGAGGGGAGGGATTTTCTTGAGACATCCAATTTAGGGCTTAGTGTTCCAAGGAACACAGTGGTGAAGGCTCTATGTAGGCACCAGTTCAACATCTCCATATTCAACAAGTGTGTAGGTGTTGTCTTCAGCAATGGGGCCTTGCTGACAGTTTGTAGAGAGCACCCTATAGTCTTAGCAACATCCTGGGTTGTTTTAGGATTCCTGTGAGGCTCCTTTGGCCAACAACTTAATTGAATGTAACCCAATCCAGGTACTGGAAACTTCATTTGGTGGTAACCAATGGCCACTTGGGACTCTGCCTCCCCCATTATTTGGTGATTTCATTTAGAACATATTTCTGTATGTATATTTTTAGGAAGTTACCATTTGTTTGTTTATATGTAGAATTAACTATTAAATCAATGATAGCTCAACTACAATCCATAGAACCACAGAGGGTAGGTGTTGAGTAAGGGACTAGAGGGAACAGGTAGAGTTTGTTAGGAAAGGGAAATAGAACACACAGATATAAATGGAGGAGGGCTGGCTGGGGTGAAAAGATCAAGTGGAGAAGGGAAGAGAAGAAGGGATTGTGGGCTGGAATACAGGAGGAGACAGCCAAAGTTATAACCTTTTAATCATAATATCGTTTAAGAAATGGAGGACACTTTTTCAAATGTACATAGCATACGATCATAGCTAGTTCAACATGAACTGCCTATAATTGAATAACAGATAAATCAGTATTTTCGTGGTTATAAATACATTCAATTAATTAATTAATTTTTAACTCATTTTTATTGCAAATAAAGGCATTTTCATATAATATATTCTGATACTTCTCATCAGTCTTCTCCCAGATCCCTCTCATCTTTTCACCCATTCAACTCCAAGCCTTCTTTCTTTCTCAAGAAAATAAATAGATAACTATAAAAGACAAGCCAGGCAGTGGTGGCACATGCCTTTAATCCCAGCACTCGGGAGGCAGAGGCAGGCAGATCTCTGTGAGTTCGAGGCCAGCCTGGGCTACAGAGCGAGTTCCAGGACAGGCTCCAAAGCTACACAGAGAAACCCTGTCTCGAAAAACCTATATATATATATATATATATATATATATATATATATATATATGACAAAGATAAAACAAGATGAGCAAACTAACAAACAAAAAAGAAAAAAGAAAAAGGAAAGAAACTAAGAATGAACACTAGAAATACATATACATATGCATACATACACAAATACCCTCCTCCATGATTGCACGCACACACACACACACACACACACACACACACACACACACACACACACAAACCCAAAATTAGAAACCATAATATACAAGCAAAAGACCAGTGGTATAAAAAAAAATGCCCAGACTAAGCAATATGAGACAAAAAAAAAATTTCCAAAAATGCCTGTGAGTTTGTTTTGTGTTGGCCATCTCCTGGACAGGGGGCCTGAGTGTGGTTTATTACACCCAGTGAATTTCACTGTAGAAATTATTTTTTCCTTTGTACGTAGTTGTTAATTGGAGGTTGCTTCTGGACCAGGGAGGGGAGATCCTGTCCACTTCCTCTCTCAGTGCTGGGACCTAAACTGGTTTGGATCTGTGCAGGCCCTGTGCATGCTGTCACAGTCTCTGTGAATTCATATATGTCTCAGTCTTGGTGTATCTGGAAGACACTGGTTCCTTGGAGTCATCCATCCCCTCAAGCTCCTTGCAGTTTTTCTGTCTTCTCTTCTTCCTAATTCCCTGAGCCCTGATAGAAGGACTTTGTTGGAGACATCCCTTTTAGAACTATTTCAAGGTCTCTCACTCTCTGCATTTTTTTCTTAGTTGTGGGTCTCTGTATTAGTTCCCATCTTCTGCAGAGGGAATCTTCTCTGAGAAATCAGTAATTCTGAAATTTTTGTCATTTTTTTTTTTTTTTTGGTTTTTTTGAGACAGAGTTTCTCTGTGTAGCTTTGCGCCTTTCCTGGAACTCACTTGGTAGCCCAGGCTGGCCTCGAACTCACAGAGATCCGCCTGGCTCTGCCTCCCGAGTGCTGGGATTAAAGGTGTGCGCCACCACCGCCCGGCTTGTCATTTTTACTGTATTAGTTTTACAAATAGCTGTTAATATACAAATCATTGCAAAGTGAATGAGCATTTCTTCCTTATATACTTGAAAATATCCCCCTTTCAAAAACTCATCTATTACTGTTGTTTTAAGAATTAATGATACAAGGAGCTAATCTTCATGCCTTCTTATTTTCTGATTACTATTTTACACTAAAGAAAGGTTGTAATTATTTACTATTAGTCAGACTTCCATGGTGATATTTTATTTGTGCTGAAATGTGGTGATATTTTATTTGTGCTTTAACAAAGCTTGCCTGGAGATCAGGGGAAAAGGCCAGCCATTTTAAGTAAACAAAAAGTCAGCCAGCACACATCCTTAATCTGATCACTTATCAGGCATGGTCTCTGTGTGTTCAAGGCCATATTATGGAACAGAGCCAAGTGTAGTGACACATGCCTTTAATCCCAGTACCAACCATAGAGACCTGGAGATCTGTACAGACAGACAGTGACAAGGAAGTGAGGTAGCTGGGCTAAGATAGTCAATGAGAGGACAGAACAGCAAGGCAATAAAGGCATGGTTAAGACAGGAAGTAGCTCACATTTGGAAGCTGCAGAGCTGGTGAGGTGAGGTTGGCTGGTGGCTTTCCCTATTTCCCTGATCTCTCTAAGGCTTTCACCCATATATTTGGCTTCGTGTTTTTTACTTGATAAGACCATTTAGAAATTCGTCTACAGACTTCTTCCAAATTTTAAACTGTATCAGATTTTTTTATGCAAGTATACATTTTTAAAGATTTATATTAGATATATCTTTAAAATTTTCAACACAAGCACACACATCTTATTTATCTGTTGAATAGTATTGTTCTAGTGATAATCAGAGATAAAAATGTGATGAACATTGCATAGAGTGTTTCATAACTTTTTTAATATTGTAATTTAGCACCTGTCTTAGCTACTTTTCTATTGCTGCGATAAAACACCATGACTAAGACAACTTACAAAAGAAAGCATTTAATTTGGCTTATGGTTGATGATTGTGGGGTGAAGTAGAACAGCTGAGAGTTAACGTCTTGATCACAACCATGAGTAAGTGATGGACATATTGGGACTGGAACAAGTCATTTGAAACCTCAAAGCCAGCTCCCAGTGACATAACTTCCTGAACAAGGCCACACCTCCTAATCCTTCCCAAACAGTTCTTCCAACTGAGAACTAAAATTTCAAATATATGAGCCTATGGGGGCTGTGCTAATTCAAACCACCAAAGCAACCTTCAGTCTTTTGTGCATATAACCGATTCCATTTAGCCAGGCAAATGCCTACCTTACTATGGAAGACTGCCACACAAGTCCTCAGTTCACTGTTGGTTCTCGTTCACCCCAGGACTTACCATTCTCATGAAACAAATTCAGTCCTTTTCACTTTTCTCCTCCTCTGTGGTTCAAGTTGCTCTTTTATTAGCACAGTTCTTGTGTGAGACTCTAAAAGGAGCACTGCTTCTAGGTAAATGGAGGGATTCTGGATGACCACATGATACTACTGAGTCACACATGAAGTGGAGGGGGTGGTGAACTTAATTAATAAATATACACATTTATCTATGGAATGTATATGGAAGGGTCCAAAATAGCCTCAATCCTCTCAATTTCTTAAACAAAATTCAAGTTAAAAAAAGGGGCTGAAATGATCTAAAGTCCTCCCTCCCCCGACCCAGGGGACTGTAGCACACCCAGCATGAGCCTTATTGTCCTTCTGCTTCTCCTAATCTGGCAAATTTCGGGTGTTTTGGGAAAATTATCTCCCAGGAGAACCCAGTTATAGAAGAGCAATAGAAGGAAAACAGTTGTAAAGAGTGGGATAAGGAGAAAGTCACAAAGTTAGTTAAAGAAAGCAGTAATAGTAGTTTTGTTCATTTGATTGAAAAATGTAAATGTTTATAATACTAGACTTTCACAGTCAGATTCTTAAAAAAAAAAAACCTTAATATCAAAAATCATGAAAGCAGCTGGGTGTGTGGTACATACCTGTCTCACTGCACTTGAGAGGCAGAGGCAGGAGAACCTCTGTCAGGTGGAGGCCATGTGGTCTACACAGTGGGCACTAGGCAAGCCAGGATGACACAGTAAGACATTGTTTCAAAAACCAAAACCAGAAAGACATGAATGTCATGTGGATATTTTCTGATCTCACGTATTTGAATTTAGTAAAGAGAAAATAAAATAAGAGCATTTTGTCATTTTTATTGACAGTAACTCCACACAATAAATGATGGGTCCACCATTACTTTAATCAAGTACTGTTTCTGATATGATGATATGGACAAGTTGTAATGTGTGCACGCGCGCACACACACACACACACAGGGGTGACAGGGAGGAGACAACACTTAAGTTTATATTACAAACCAGGAGAAGAAAGTAAGTAGATATTCTTAGAAAATGAAATCATACAATCACAGTGTATCTAGCATCTGTATTATCAAGACCAACTGAAGAAGTACTTATATACAGATGCAG
The DNA here is from genome assembly GCA_902168325.1 of Peromyscus nudipes. Taxonomy (NCBI): domain Eukaryota; kingdom Metazoa; phylum Chordata; class Mammalia; order Rodentia; family Cricetidae; genus Peromyscus; species Peromyscus nudipes. Next base: position 35,060 of record CABHPH010134703.1, on the reverse strand, counting down.
CTTAATGTGTAAAACATATACAGAGAAATGATGATTTTAAGCAATGTAATAAGTACAGTAGTCTGACCATTATAATAGGACACAAGCTGTTTAGTTAACAGGATGTTTCAATAGATCAATAGTAGATATGTCACTCATCTTAATTTTATGTAAAACTAATGATATCAACCCAGGAAATAGAATTTTAACTGTGATTCATTTCATATTATTGGGAGATAGTTTCCCGCATTGAATACTTCGAATTCTGTACAGAATGTTTTTAAACATTTGAAAGCTTGAACTTTGTTACTACACTCAAGGTAAAGGTTTTTAAGATTTAGTTTCTATGTAATCAATTAGATCCTGTTAAAAATGTGGATTTTTGACTTTAACTTGTGTTAATTTTTAGACATTTATTAAAAATTCATGGACTTGTTATTACGTACCTTGTGCATGCAAGTGTGTGTGTATGAGAGAGAGTGAGAGAGAGAGAGAGAGAGAGAGAGAGAGAGAGAGAGAGAGAGAGAGAGAGAGAGAGAGAGAGAGAGAGAGAGAGAATGGCTGCAGATATAGCACAGTGCATGTGTGGAGGTCAGAAGACAATCCTCATTGTCCACCTTATTCTAGACAGCATCTCTTGTTATTTGGTCTCGTGTACAGCAGTCTAACTGTTCTCTGAGCTTCTGGGGATTCTCCTGTCTCTGCCTCTTGATTTACCACAGAACACTGGGATTAAAGGTGCGTGGTAGTGTGTTTGCTTCAGTCTAAACTCTGGCCAGCATGCTTGTGTATCATGATACACTAAACCATCCCCCCAGGCCTTCTAAATTCTTGATCAGACTGCTGCTGACACATTTGTGTATTTATAATGCTAATGAGTGACCAGAAATTCTTTTTAGGTTAAGTATTCCTTCAGTCAACAGTTAAAAAATAGTTTTATTAATATGTAAAACAAAATCTTATGTAATAAAACCCATCATTTTCTTTATGATTTTCCCTATTTTTTTAAGCACAGACTTTTTTGCTCCCTGAGTTTACAAAATATTCATTTGCACTTTCTTCTAAATTTTAAGTAGTTTGAGTTTTCATGCATAACATTTTAATCAGCTGGAAGACGATTTGAAATATGTGTAACTTGGGTAATGATGCAGCTGTGAAAATGTATAGATGTGGTCCTTACCTAGAACTGAGTACTGTGTTTGGCTTGTAACAAATGCAAAGTATTTTCTGAATTCACCCATCTCTTTTCACACTAGAGGATTTTCAAGGCCAGAGTCACAGGAGTTCAACAACCAGTGTACGAGTGGCCAGGTTCCTGATGCCAGCGCAGTCACTAAAGGGTATCAAAAACGAAACAATTAGTGGTGGAGCAACAGAGCCTTGAAGGAAAGCACCTCTGAAGGATGAGTTGAAGTGCATTAAATGAACAAGAGGGAAAGACCTTTCCAGAAAAAAATTAAGTGTCTGGGAGAAAATTGTCTATCCAGGCACTTCCAAGAAATCTAGCGGGTCGCTGATGTAACTGATCTGGTAACCCGGGCAGTGAAGAGGCGTCTCAGGCCAGATAATGAGAGGTCTGGTAAGGCAGGCTGAGAATTTGGACTGACAGTTCTCAGGCATAGTAGCATCATAATTCACACAGATTTGTTTATTTATTTTTAGTGATGCTTGTGGTTGAACTCAGGACATTGCTCATGTTAATGAAGAGGTTTTGACTCATGCACAGCTACTTTAATTTCAAGAGTATGATACATAAAATGTGTCTACAAATATCTGTGTCTGAATCATTAATACCTCAAAGTATTTTAGGCTACTTAAAAGTTAATGGACTAATTTATACTAATGTTCAAAACATGTAAGGTTGAAAATCATGTCTGACTCTCCTTGTTGATATTTACACTTACATAAGAATTTGCTTACTTAAATATTTGGAGAGTTCTTTGTTCCAGACTCATGGAACAGCTTTGAAGCATGATACTGTGTCATACAAACCGTCTTTGCTCTGAGTTAGAAACCTAACGAATTGTGCCAAAATCATTTGGGTTTACTAACAGACTTTTCATACATATTTGATTCTTTAAGTATTAGGAAAGTTTAGCCAACCGCAAAGATTTTCAATATTGTAGCAATTTCCCATGGCATTCTTTGGATACTTCTGTATATTTTATGTCTCATAATTTGTTTTGAATCACAGATAGAATGAAGAATTCACCTTTAATTCTTTTTGCTTACTTGTATTTTTTTTATTTTATAATTTAAGTTAATTTTACATATCAGCCACGGATTCCCCTGTCCTCCTTCCTCCTCCCCACCCTGCCCTCCCCCCAGCCCACCCCCCATTCCCATCTCCTCCAGGTCAAAGACTCCCCTGGGGATTCAGCTCAGCCTGGTAGATTCAGTTGAGGCAGGTCCAGTCCCCTCCTTCCTTCACTCAGGCTGAGCAAAGTGTCCCAGCATAGGCCCCAGGCTCCAAAAAGCCAGCTCATGGACTAAGGACAGGTCCTAGTCCCACTGCCTGGGTGCCTCCCAAACAGATCAAGCTAATCGACTGTCTCACTTATCCAGAGGGCCTGATCCAGTTGGGGGCTCCTCAGCTATTGGTTCATAGTTCATGTGTTTCCACTAGTTTGGCTATTTGTCCCTGTGCTTTTCCCAATCATGGTCTCAACAATTCTTGCTCATACAATCCCTCCTCTTTCTCGCCGATTGGACTCTTAGAGCTCCACCTGGGGCCTGGCTGTGGGTCTCTGCATCTGATTCCCTCAGTCATTGGATGGGGATTCTAGCACGGCAATTAGGGTGTTTGGCCATCCTATCACCAGAGTAGGTCAGTTTGGACTTTCTCTCGACCATTGCCAGTAGTCTATTGTGGAGGTATCTTTGTGGATTTTTGTGGACCTCTCTAGCACTTTGCTTCTTCCTATTCCCATGGGGTCTTCATTCATCATGGTCTCTTTTTCCTTGTTCTCCCTCTCTGTTCTTGATCCAGGTGGGATCTCCCGCTCCCCTAAGCTCTCTTTCCCTCGATCCTTGCCCTTCATTACCCCCCATCACATCCAGTTTGCTCATGTAGATCTCATCCATTTCTCTGTCGTTGGGCGATCCCTGTGTCTTTCTTGGGGTCCTCTTTACTAGGTAGCCTCTCTGGAGTTGTGAGTAGCAGTCTAGTTGTCCATTGTTTTACATCTAGTATCCACCTATGAGTGAGTACATACCATGTTTGTCTTTCTTACTTGTATTTTGCCTACTTACATATTTACCTCAAAATCACACATGATTCATTGTTCTTTTTTGAATCTTTATAGAGAATGAAACTGGTGATTCCTTCACTAAATTATTAAACTTCTTGGGCTCTGGGGGATATTGCTGGTGAAATAACACCAATTTTCAGGTAGGCACTGCTGATACAAAATTAAGATGAGGAAATTTGATGTGAAGGGGTACTCCAGGGTATCTAGGAAAGAAGAAGGCTGTAGTGTTCCTTCTCTCTCTATTTTATGGGATGGTTTGAGGAACTCTGGTGCTAACTCTTTTGAAAAGTCTGTAGAATTCAGCAATGAATTCATTCAATCCTGTGTTTTCTTTGTGGAGAATTTTTGTTTTGTTTTATCACTTCCTCATTCACACTGAATGTTATAGATCTACGTACCTAGAGCTGTATATTTTATTTAATGTAGGTCATATGTGGTCTAGAAATTTATCCACTTCTTTTAGGTTTTCTACTTTGGAGGAATATGGGATTTCTAAGTATTCCTGAATTATTTTCAGGATTTTGTTGGAATTTATTATAGCCTCCCCCTTTCAACTCTTATTTTGTCAGTTTGGGTCTTCTCTTTCTTTGGTTAGTTTGAGAAGAGGTTTATTGAACTTATCAATTTTTTTGAAACACCAATTCTTTATTTGTTCCCTTAGTTTTCATTTCACCAATTTATTCTCTGATATTTATTATTTCTTTCTACTTTCTGCCTCTGTGTTAGCTTGTTCTTATTTTTCTAAGATCTTGAGGCACATAATTATTTATTTAAGATCTCTAATTTTTTTTAAAAAGTATTATTTTATGTGTATTTGTGCATGTAGAAGTGCTTGGAGGTACCACTGGAGGCCAAAAGAGGACATCAGATCACCTAGAACTGGAATTACAGGTAGTTGTAGGCTGCCTACTGTGTGTGCTATGAATCAAACTCAGGTCCTCTGCAAGAGCATTGTGATGGTTTGAATGACAATGTCTCCCTACATGCTTAGCTATTTAAACACTTGGTGCCCAGTTGGTGGTACTGCTTGGGGAGGTTTTGAAACCTTTGCAACATGGAGTCTTACTGGAGGAGATATGTCATTGGAAGCTGGGCTTTGAGAATGTGGAGTCTTACTGGAGGAGATATGTCACTGGAGAGTGGACTTTGAGAGTTTTAAAGCCTTACTCTGCTCCCAGTTCTTCTCTCTCTCTATTTCATTCTTGTGTTTGAAGATGTAGACTCCTAGCTTCCTGCTCCTGCGGCTGTGTCCTGGCTTTCTGTGACTCCTTACCACCATGATGAACTCCTGTTTTTCTGGAACCATAGCCAGAAAACTCTTCTTCCTGTAAGTTGCCTTGGCCACAGTATCATATCACAGCAACAGACAAGTAACCAATAAAACCAGCAAGTTCTCTTAACTGCTGAATTGGCGTCTCTAGGCAGTATCTCTGATTTTTTTAATACAACCTTTAAGAGTTATAAAAATTGTTCTTAAAACTACTCTTGTTGTATTGGAAAGGATCAGATAGGCTGTAATTTCATTTTTATTTATGCTCTAGTTTCCTTTCTACTGCTGTGATAAACACCATGACCAAAGTCAGTTTGGGGAAGAAAGGGTTTTGTTTGGCTCACACATTCAGAGTACATAGCAGAAATTAATGAAATGAAGACCAATAGAATAAATGAAGTGTTGGTTCTTGAAAATAAGTTAGTTTGATAAACATCTACTCATTGAAGGAAGCCAAAGCAAAACTCAAGCGAGGACCTCAAAGCAGAAACTAAACCAGAGGCTATATATCAGAGCAGTGGTTCTCAACCTGTGGATCACAACACCTTTGCGGATTGAACAACCCTTTCACAGGGGTCTAATAAGACCATCAGAAAACACAGATATTTACATTATGATTCATAACAGTAGCAACATTACAGTTATGAAGTAGCAATAAAAATAATTTTATGGCAGGGGATCACCAACAACTGTGTTAAAGGGAGACTGAGTACCACTGCCATAGAGGAACGATGGTTACTAGATTGCTATCCAAGGCTATCTCAGCTTGTTGTTTTAAAACTGCCCAGAACCACCTGCCCAGATGTGGTCCTGCCCAAGTGGGCTAGGCTCCATCCACCACAGCAGTCATTCATTGAGAAAATTCCTCACAGACTTGCCTATAGGCCAATCTCATGGAGGCGTTTACTCAATTGAGATTCCCTCTTCCAGATGACTGTAGCTTGTGTCATGCTGACAACAACAACAACAACAGCAACAACAACACAAAATTACCCAGCACAACTTGCATATAGGGATTTTCAAATTCCCTCTCTTATTTCTCCAATAACTGTTGTGTAATGATTTGCTCCATTTGAATATTCCTTCTGGAATGGAGGTAGAAAGAGCATAAGACTCAGAAAATAAAATTTTCAAGTTTCAGAAATCAGAACCTTACAAGATTCACAAGCCCCGTCCTCGAGGTTACAAACTGCTCGGGAAAGGACACTGTGCCACTGGCAGAGAGCTTTCATGAGTCATCCCCCATGCTTAGAGTCACCCATGTTTCTGCAACTAACTGCTCACTGATACTCCTGTAAGGAACCTTAGCAAGTGCCTTGGCTCACTAAGCCACATTGTTAGAATATTTCTTTAGACTTTTGACTATGCCATATCTGGAAAAAACACAAAACAATGGCACACTGATCATTCAAGAATGTATTGTTCAATCTCTAACTATGTTACAGTTTCTGTGTTTTCTCTTTCTATTGTCTTCTAATTTTTACCCACTATAATCTGATAAGGTCCAGGAAATTCTTTTGCTTCTTTTATATTAGTGAAGAGTAGCTTAGTGACCTAAAATGTAACCATTTTAGAGAAAGTGCCAAGATTTTTTAGAAGAATGTATATGTTACATTCATTGGATGGAATATTCTGTAGCTATGTATAAAGTCTAGTTAATCCATGATATTAGTTAATCTAGTTTGTTAGTTTTTGTTCTGGATGATTCTATTGATGAGATTCACGCAGTATTATTGTATCAAAACCTACCTGTCTTTTCATGTAATATAATATTTGCTTTATGAAGTGGAAGCCTCAATGTGAATTAGAAGCCTCAATGTTCAGTGCACACACACACACACACACACACACACACACACACATACACACACACACACACACACACACACACACTATATATATATATATATATATATGTTATATGTTGGTAGATTGTTCCCTTGTTGCTATGTAGTGGTCTTTTCTAAGAAAGCTCTTCTCACTAAACTTGCTTTGAAGACTACTTTATTTTTTTCCCGGAGCTGAGAACTGAACCCAGGGCCTTGTGTTTGTTAGGCAAGCGCTCTGCCACTGAGCTAAATCCCCAACCCTGAAGACTACTTTTAAGATATCACAATTTCTTGTTCTAAATGATGTTTTTTATCAATTCTTTGAGAATTTCATTCAATGTAGTTTGATCACATTAATCTTCCCTCCCCCAGTTTCCCCCAGATCCACTCCTACATACTCACTCAATGTCAGATCCTACTTTCTCTTTTTAGAGCCAGAAAGTCCTATTTGTGTTGCTCAGCTACTCTAGGGTGTTATCTATATGTGACACTGTCCCATTGTGTCGAGAAAATCCTGTTTCCTTGTACTCTCCACTTCTTGTATCTCTTAGAAAACCCCTGTCTCCTCTTCCTCTAGGATTTCTGTACTTTGGAAGGATGACTGTGATATAGATGCCCAATTTGGGGCTCAGAATTCTTGTAGTCTCTTATTTTCTGCACCTTGGCTAGTTGTGGGTCTCTGTGTTAATCACCAGCTACTGAAAATAGTAGCTCTTTAGATGAGGGTTGAGAGATGCATTGATCTGTGGGTATAACAATAAATCCTTAGGTGTTGTTTTAATATTATGTGTGTTTAATAATAGGTTATTCCCTAATACCTATAACGTATCTAGTCACAGGTTCTTTGGCCCCAGTTCCCATAGGGACTGTTCAAGTTTACCCTCCCAGTAGCAATGGTAGAGTGTGCCCCTTATTCCATATCCTTGCCAACATGAGCACCATGTTATTGATCTCAGCCATTTTGACAGGTGTAAGATGAAATCTCAAAGTAGTTTTTATTTGCATTTCCCTGATCGTTAAGGATATTGAACATTTCTTTAAGTGTTTCTTAGTCATTTGAGTTTCCTCTATTGAGAATTCTCCTTTTAAATCTGTACCCCATTTTTAATTGGATTTTTTGCTTTCTTGATATCTAGTTTTTTGAGTCCTTCATATACTTTATATATTAGTCCTCCATTGGTTGTATAGTTGGTAAAAATTATCTCCCATTCTGTAGGCTGCTGTGTTGACCAAATCACGGGGTCCTACAGAAGCTTCTCAGTTTGATCAGGTCCCATTTATTAATTGTGATCTAAGTCCCTGCGCTAACAGTTTTCTGTTCAGAGAGTCTTTCTCACCTGATTTTTTTATAGAGTCCAGAAATAAACATAGGAAAAAAGACAGCATCTTCAACAAATACTGCTGCTCAAACTAGATGTCTGCATATAGAAGACTGTACATAGATTCATACTTATCTCTTTGCACAAAACTCAACAACAAATGAATCAAAGATTACATAAAACCAGACACACTGAACCTGATTGAAGAGAAACGGCCTTGAATGGATTGGCATAGTCTGCATTTTTAAATCAGAGTTATGAGTGTTATTTAAAGGGCTTTACTAATTGTAATTTTTTGGGTATTTTTTTGTGGTTGGTTGGGTTATTGCTTGTTCTTTTCTTTTTCTTCTATCCATTTTAGGTGTTTTCTGGCTTACTGTGCCTCACATGATAAATTCTTCCTTAGTTCTCTGTTCACATATTCCTCTTAAGAAGTATCTTGAGTTCTCATAATTGAGACTTGTTTTTCTTTTTCATGTTAAAGACTCTTTTGAGCATCCTCCATGATACTAGCTTGGTTATGGTAGCTTGTGCTTTGAATGTTTTTATTTCTGTGTCAGCTTTAAAAGATGATTTTACTGGAGACAGCAATCTGAGTTGACAGTTATTTACCTTCAGGAATTCAAAAGTGTTGCTTCTGCTTTCCTGGCTTTCAGAGTTTCTGTTGAGAGGTCTGACGTTATTTTGATATATTTGCCTTTGCTAGTGAGTAGGCACTTTCCTCTAAGAGCTTTAAATATTCTTTGTTTTATAGTTTTGACATTTTGACTATAAGGGGTGGAGAGTTCTTTTCTGGTCACGTCTATTTGGGGTTCCAAATGACTCTTGCACTTGTATGTACATTTCTTTTCCTGTAATAGATTTTAATAGATTTTTAATGCATTTATTTTCTAATCTCAGTTTTTCTTACTACATGACTTCATAACTTTTGCCCCATTGATCATATCCCAAAGTTGTAAGTGGTAGTAATGCCTACCTTCTTTCCCTTCCTTCCTTCCTTCCTTCCTTCCTTCCTTCCTTCCTTCCTTCCTTCCTTCCTTCCTTCCCTTCCTTCCTCCCTTTCTTCCTTTTTCTTTCTTTCTTTCTTTCTTTCTTTCTTTCTTTCTTTCTTTCTTTCTTTCTTTCTTTCTTTCTTTTTTTTTTTTTTTCTTCCTTTCTTTTTTTTTTTTTTCTTTCTTCCTTCCTTATTTTGCTAATGCCTGAGTATATTTCCTCAACCTCTGATCTTTCTTCTGCTTGGTTTATCTCCTGGCGATTCTTTCTATGATGTTTTTGTTTGATTCACTGGATTTTCCATGCCAACAAATATCTGCTTTTTTTCTTTTTCCAAAATCTCAACTTCCTGCCTATGTTCTCTGATCTCTCATTCATATCACTGAATTTCGCATGTATGTTGTTGACCTCCTAAATCTATTTTGCTGACTTTCTTTTCCCAGTCCTGAACTGATTTCCTTACTTCATTATTTTTCTTGTCTTCATTGAATTTGAAGTCATTAATTATTTTAGAATTCAGAAGTATTCATCTGGCAGTTTGCCCTTTCAAGATCTTTGGGTAACTAAAGAGGAAGAACTCTTTGGAGGATAAGTGTTGCCTTGCCTTGTCACGTTTCTGTGCTCTCGTTTGCACACCTGTTTGTTTGGCTATCTCTTCTCATTTTATTTGGAGGTCTTGAGTAGACTACTTTTTAGGGTTCTGTCCTTGATACCTCAGAAAGAGAAGAAACTGTCAGTCTATGCCTTCAACAAGGTAAAACTTGAAAGTTGTGGTATTTTAGTTTAGCTTTTGATCCTTTACTAGCATATATTAATTGTGAAAAGTAGGAGGTTTCACTAAGATATTTCTACACATGCATACAATGTACTTAGATCATATTACCCTCCTGTCATCTTTCTCTTCTTCCTCCTCCCCTTCCACATTCTTCAGAGGCTTTTTAGGTTCATGTCCGTTTTTCCCTGTCTGTAGCTTCCACACATGAGAGAAAATTCATAATAAGTGTATTTTACTTGAAGTGATTATGTTTTTTATATGGAAGATTTGTGAACAATTACCAAGTTCTAATTATAGAACACACGTGCTTTTCTAGAGCCTTGCCAGCTCAGGTGCCCCCAAATGGCTGCAACTTTTCCAGTAGACAGAACTATCAGCTTTGTGTGAAGACAGAAATTAGAAATCAGGACGAGAACTGCATTAGCTAGGATTTTGCCTCATTCCTCCATTACAAAGTGGTCTTTGGGATCTATTTCTTCACTTCCTGTGTGTGAACATTTCTTTCAGCTCTCTATGACTCCAGGGCAAGACAAATGGTGATCTGGATTTCCATGTCTGCTAGAGCAGATATCCAAGTAAACCGCCTCTTTGGGGAACCTAGGAAGCCCAGAGGAGCAGCATTGCAGCATGGGAATTCTTGTGCACTCGGATTATGCATGCTGCAGAGTGAGACTAAACCTAATGACTGACTGAGACCCCTGGAAAACATTTATTAAATTATCCAGTGGGTAACTCCAGTCACAAGGCCTGAGTGCAGCAGCATTTCTGCATGTGTGTGACTGAATGTGTGTCAGTTTTCCACAGTTCAGCACCTGGGGACATTCTTTTGTAACTTTTACACAGGACAGTTATCACAGAAGTATTAACAGGACTTCCTGGTGCCACACAGCAGTTCTGCTTCTTGCCCAAATATTTTATATAATTGTGGATGATGTATGTAGGCTAATAAGGATCACAACTTTGAAAATCTCAAGTGCACCCTGGAAGACCTCCAAATTGAAAGACCGACACAGAACATGCCCAAGGTATGTTCTAGGTATTACATTTTGGTACCAGAGCTTCTCATCTATATTAGCTTTACAGAGTACACAACATAAAATACTCAGTGTTTTTTGTTCTGCATGATCCCTTGCTCACTGTTCTCATGCCCTCAGAAGAACTTAGATTGGGCCAAATACAATTAATCTGGTGGAATTTAACCAAATAGCAGCTGTCAGATTTTGAGCATTTAGTAAATTCTGAGACTAAGAAAAGGCCATTTTGTAACATAGGATCTGAAAATTTCTGGAAAAATAAAACTAATTTTATTAGAACTAATTATGCAGTTAGTAGAACTTTCAAGTCTCTCAGATAACCTGAATTTCCTTTCTTTTGTGGACACAATGAAAACAGGGAGGCATTTTTAAGTATGACAATAGTGCTACATTTTTTTGCTTAAAATTCCAATGCATAAATTAGTTAGTTGATTATTAAAAGAAGAATTTGCTACTAAAAGGTTATGTTCAAAGTACATTAATCTGTCCATGGGAATAGTTCCTTATTAGCACCCTGGGCAGAACTGAAAACAAAATGGTAAAATGTCTCATAAACGTTGAAGTTTGAGTCTGAATGGAGCCAGGAGATGCTTTTGGCAACTGCAAAATTTTAACATCTCTAGTCTATAAAGTTGCCTTTTGCCCTGGAGCCAAGGCACATTCTGCTTCCTGCTCCTCTGAACTTTTTAGGTTAATTAAAAACTATCATTATTACTGTTGCAGCACCTGACATACTATAAAAATGAGCTTTAGAAATAGATTAATTAGAAGGCAGAGAGTTATTTCAGAAATATTAAATCAGAAGGAAATGTACTTTCTGACCCATCAGAGCAGTACTTGAATCAGTTCATATGGGACAAGCTATTGATGAGGTCCATCAGTCTCCGGCTTTCAAAAAACCTGAGGCCCGAGTCTCCTTGGGACCAGTTTCTTATTCTCTTACCTCAAGGACATCACTCATAAGGGCATCTCTCTAGGGCATCTGTGACTATAGCATGTAATTTTGCAGTTTCCAAAGCAGAAAAATAAAAAAGCAAGCCTTTAATTTGTCTGTCATTTCACTTCTTCCCCATCACAACAGAAGGTATGTACAACCTAAGAATATGCTGAATTTTTGTTTTTAATTCCAAGAGTTTTTATTTAAAAATTTTAAGGTTAATTTGTTATTATTTCATGCATGCATGCATGGTGTGTATGTATGTGTGTGTGTGTGTGTGTGTGTGTGTGTGTGTGTGTGTGTATGTAGGTCAGAGGACAACTTTATTATAGAGTTGATTATTGCCTTATACCTTTATGTGGGTTCTGGGGCTTGAACTCAGGTCTCTAGGTTTGTATAGCAAGTGTCCTTATCCTTGACCCTATCTCACTGGCCAAACTGATTGTTATTTTGAAGCTTCTTTAATGTTCCTAGTCCCTGAGAGCTGGTTCTCATTGATTGGTGGAGGGAGAGTTTAATTCCCATTTTCTTCCAAATCAAATTTTGACTAAATGATTTCTGTTTATATTGATGTAAGGCTTGTACTGGTGCCCTTGGTCACACAGTTAAACTGATGTGATCTTACATGGATACATGTCAAAATTTTGCTTTCAATGCTTCACAATATTTTTAAGAACTTACAAAAAAGAGAGTATGTTATTACTCATGTTTGATTTTCACATAAAGAGTCTCTTTATAATGGAATTATTTTGATAAAGTCAATTCAATGTGCAGGGCAAGTCACGCAAGTTTAAGATCAAATGTTTCTACTTGTGAGCTCTTTTTAACTCTTATGATAAAAACAAGCTGTGCTCTTTATGGGGCTCCCATTCTGAATTAATATACATATTTCTGTCAAAAATATTTACCACACTAAGTTGCTGTAATTTGTCTGTATGCTTTGTTCTCTCATGGAATTATGAACTCCTAATAGACAGTATCTTATTTTTCTTAATAATCCCAGAGTCTAGTACCCAGAGATTAATAATGAGAACATTATGATTGAAAACAAAATAACTAGCTCACTGTGAACTCTGGTCAAACAGTTTTAGGTGCTTAAAGGCTAGGAGAACTTTAAAATTATCAAGGTGCTGTGGTTTGAATACCCTCTCTGTGGAAATTTCCATGCCATTACAACAGCGGCAGGAGGTGAGACCTTGAAGTGGTGACCTTCAATCATGAAGGCTTTTTTTTTTTTTTTTTTTTTTTTTTTTTTTAAAGAATGGATTAAGGATCTTAACAAACAAGGTATGCTCCTCACAGGAACATGAGTTTGCTGGACTCTGACATCTGTTTTGTGTGTGCTTGCTTGTCCTGTTTCCATATGAGACTGCAGAGAGATATCACCAGCTTCCGGAACTGAGCAAAGTTGGTTTCAGTTGTTTATGGTTTACCCAATTGGCTGTTTTGTTATAACAGGAGAAAAAGGATCAAAACATCAGGCATTGAGCTTAAGAGCAAAGCATATTGATGGAGCAGTATTTTACTTATGTAAATTTACATGCACTGGAAAAATATTATGTCCTTACATATTTCTTTCTTCTTGACTTTCTATTTGAAGTTCTGAAGTTCTTATATCGTAGTTTGGTGTTTATATTAGATTTAGAACTTTGGATGACTCTGATATGCAAATTAATACTTAAATATACTGTCATCACTATATGTACATAAAAGATGATACAGAGTTTGGATCTTGAGGTTTGATAGATTATACTGCTAATATCAAGTATATGAAAAGCTGACTGCTAAGCTCTGCTTTTATATACTTTGTTCAAAATCACTTCCTTAAGATCCTGAAGAAATGAAGTTCAAAACATTGAACGTTGCTATAATACTTTGCCATGATTTTAAAAATGTATAATCTACATTTTTTAAAAAGAAGAAAACAGTTTTTCTTTTCCCATGTTGCCCTGATATTTACTTTCATGTAAATGATTTTCAAGAGAATTATGAAATAGAAGAGTGTTGACTACTCATTGTAAGTGTGGAGTATGCTGAATCCTTGCATTTTTTAACATTTATTTTATTTTTTGAGGATTTTATACATGACTACTGTATTTGTATTATCTCCACGCATACTCTCCGCCTGTTTCACCCCCACTCCCTCTCAGGCTGATCTCTTCTTCATTATTGCTCTTATACACACATTACAGGCAAAGATATCATTATTACAAGAGCACATTCTTCTTCCTTTTTGCTAACATGTTCAGTTTAGTCATTTTGCCATCGGTTGGGATTAAATTAATTGAACCATATATTTATATGGAAGATTGTAGAATGAAAACAAGTGCAGATACCTGAAAGAAATGGGTAATCAACAAGAGGAATCTTGATGTTCAAAGTGTTCCCAAGGGAAGATTTAAGAATAATAGATCCCCAACTACTGCAGAAGAAAGTTACCTGCTGCTGCTGACTTTGTGTTGTAATCTCTGTTTTGATTTTTGCTGATACTACAATGACTTTACTGTGATTGAACCCCGTAACTCCTCATGATGGATTGTTTTTAGGATTCCCATGGGAAAACAGGATTCTATCCCTCTGTCCCTTCTGCATTCAGGTTTGGCTGAAGGAAACACACTTTTCTTTCTGTTTAGGTTGCAGACTGCACAGACTAGGTTTCCTTGGCTCAGATAAAGTTATATACTATTTCTGAGCCAATCCTATGACCAGGGAAATGAGCTGTTTCAATTGCTCAAATCTGAGTTACATGTCCCATTCTTAGACTCAGTGATGCGCTAACTTCTACAAGAAGCACAGGGTTCTGAGAACAACTGTATTTGATCACACCTAGAAAGATCAGAATTCCAACCTTTTCTTGATGGCCTAATAGGGCTGCAGATAATGCAATAAATTTCTTTTATGAAGAGATTATAATCACTGTTAAAATAAGAGACAAATTATGGAAATAAAGAAAATACACTTTGGCCTAAAAGTACTGACCAGGAAGCCTCAAAATAGACATGCTTTGAATTGGAAGGAGACTTTTCTGGGTGTGTTGGTGCTTTCTTAAATTTATTTGTTCTACCTTGGAAATACGTAGAGCACAAACTTCTATAGTGGACAAGTTCAAGTCCGGAGAAGGAAGGCAACTTAGAAATAATGATTTTCAATATTTAATAATGCTGTCTATGTGCTGGGCACTATAATAAGGATACTATTTAGATATATCTATCTATCTATCTATCTATCTATCTATCTACCCACCTATCATCTATCTATATGGGATTTATTAGAGGGGCTTACAGGCTATGGTCCAGCTAGTCCAACAGTGCCTGTCTACAGATGGAAAGCCCAAGGATCTAGTAGTTATTCAGTCTGATGTCTCAGCTTATCTTCAGTATAGATCAGAATCTCAAAGAAGTAAGATTTGCCAGTGAGGAAATGGACTTGCCAGCAAGAGTGAGAGCAAGCAGGCAAAGGAAGCAAACTTCCTTTGTCTGTGTCCTTTCTATAGGAAAGGTGGATCTTCCAACCTCAAAAGATGAAGATGTAGGGTGTGTCTTCCCACTTCAAATGATTCAATCAAGAAAAATCCCTCACAGGTATACCCAGCCACTTGGATTTTAGTTAATTTCGATATAGTCAAGTTGACAACAAAGAACAACCATTACAGTATCCTTCCATATTAGGGTAGCAGATGAGGGAGTATGTCAGAGGAGTTGTAGGAGTGATAACTAACTGTAGTGATATTTGAAACAGCTGTACAGACACCTACCATTCTATGAGCTGTGTGTATACACCTATGTGTTTCTCCAATATATTTATATTAAAGGTTTAATTGGAATTACCCTACACAGTGGGTAATGCTCCTTCCAGAAGTCACAGGTCACCAAGTAAACAGCCCAGGTGTGTTATACCTCTCCTCAAGCTGTTAGGGTGTTGTAGGGGCTGTTGCTACTGCTCTTGGTTACCTATCAGAATTTGATGGTGATACCCTATTGTTGAAGACACCACATACTAGTTACAGGGCATGGAGAAGTCAAGTTTGTACTGAACAAGAAGCTTCCTCCCTGTTGACTAGCTCTTATAGTGCTAGGAAGTGCTCTGTAGAGTGCTGGGGCAGGGCAGGGGAATAGCATCAACATCTTACCCAATTGTGAACCCCATGAGCTGTAATAATGACTACTGTGGCAAGCTATGTCCATGGGTGCAATAATGTCACAAAATTAATGAGGTTAACAGATAGATTTATGATTGGATTTAAGGCCTATTTCACAGTTTAGTATGCCCTCCCACTGACCCTTAAATGTACTTAATAGTAATTTGATCGCTGATCAGTTTTTTATGTGGTACTGTGCTGATGCTTTTATATTGTATTTTGATTATTAGTGAAGGCAGTGATTTTTATCATTATATTTAAGTGAAACTTATCTTTGGTGTATTGTTTCATATTCTTTTCTCTGTTCTTTTGTGGATTTCTTAAGTTTTGTAAGCGTTTTATTTACACATTCTTTTATTAAACACATGTTCATAGTCACCTTATTTTTAATCCCATCGCTTTCACACATATAACTAAGTTTCTCACTGTCATTGATGCTTTAAACTAGGTGTCTTAATTTTAATCATCAACTTTACACAACCTAGAGTCATCTAGGAAGAGAGTGTCAAAAGGGCATTGTTTAGATCAGCTTGGTCTGTGGTCCTGTCTGTCAGGAACTTTCTTGATTCCCTTAATTGATATGGGAAGAGGCAGCCTTAACATGAGAAGCACTTTCTTTGGGGCCCTGGACTGTACAGGAACCCAGACAGCTAGTTGAGTACCGAGGAGGCACGTGTTCATTCTCGCTCTGCTCCTGATTGTGGGTAGGACATGACTGGCTGTCCAGCCTCTGCTGCTGTGACTTCCTTGCAGCTATGGACTGCGCTCTAGAATCATAGGCTAAAATAACCCCTTTTCCTCCTATGCTGCCTTTTTTGGTCAAGGTTTTTTTTTTAATCACAGCTAAAATCAAACTAAAAACTCTAGGCTTTAAAAATTAACATTGAGGGGCTGGAGAGACAGCTTAGTGGTTAAGAAGACAGAAGTTCAGTTCCAAGCACATACATCAGGCAGCTTGTAAACACCTACAACTCCTGCTCTAGTTGGTCTGATATTCTCTTAAAGCCTCTGCTGGTGCGTGCATATAAGCACATCTATGTATACATTTTTAAATTTTATTTTTTAAGATTATAGTATAATTACATCGTTTCCACTTTCCATTTCTCCTTGCAAACCTTTCCTTATACCTCTCCTTAATCTTTTTTCAAATTCATGGCCTCTTTTTCATTAGTTGTTGTAATACACAGACAGACAGACAGATAGACAGACACAGACACACAAACAGACTCCATGTTTTATACTTGTGCTTTTTAATTTTAAGAGAGGAAAATAACATGAACTTGGATGGGTAGGACATGGAAGGGGGTTGGTGTTAGGATCCTGCCCTCACTCCTGCACGTGGGCAGCTCGGGGCCTTGCGTCTTACATCATCAGGGGGCACTGGCGACTATGTACGCACAGTATGGTCATGCAATCTGTGCCTTAAAAGCCGGATGCAGACCTCA
The DNA here is from genome assembly GCA_902168325.1 of Peromyscus nudipes. Classification (NCBI taxonomy): domain Eukaryota; kingdom Metazoa; phylum Chordata; class Mammalia; order Rodentia; family Cricetidae; genus Peromyscus; species Peromyscus nudipes. Next base: position 18,090 of record CABHPH010134703.1, on the reverse strand, counting down.
CGCTCCCTCCCTCTCTGCTCTCTGCTCTGCTCCCCCCCATCTTTTTCTCTCTTCAGGCCTGGCTCTCCTCTCTCCTATCCCCTCCTTCCTCCCAATAAAGATCTCTGTAACTCTGGTAGTTGTGGATGTGGGTTGTGACTTTTTTCCGCCGGTAACCAGTGCCACCACCAGTGTCGATTATCAACCTTTCAGTTTGGGGGGAAGAAAAGAATATAATCTAAATATATTATATGAGAAATTTAAAAAAATTCAGATTGCCAACCATTTTAATCCTACGCTCATGTCCTTTTAGTTCTCAAATTATTGAAATCATGCATCCAATTCCAACGTTTTAAAAACAATGAACAATCCATTTAAAGTAGAGAAAAGAGTGGAAGTCAAATATTCTTGTGTAGATGATCCCTATGCTTTGCATTTGAATTGATAAAAGTTAGCATTCTCTTCCATTTGAGAATCTTCTTATCTGATAAATAATAAGTGTAAAAGTAAATGCCATTTCCTTCTTTTTCTCTCTCACTGCCATTCAGCAAAGATGCTCTGAGGTTCCGACACTAGTGCATGTATCCCCCGCCAGCATTCCAGAACTCCAAAAAGCATCACATCTAATCGGAGGATGTTCAGAGCTGGATTTGTCTGCTACTGCAACTGGTACAGCAAATTAATTTTTCTGAGGTGATTGGCCCCTCACCTGAATTTCCCTTCTACTGCCTCCATCAAATGCAGTTAGAGTGTTTTCTATTGCTGTGAGGTTAATAGCATTTTCAGATTCTAATCTAGGCTCTGGAAAATTGTCATTTAAAGAAATTAATCAATAATACTCATTTTTCCACCAGTATGTCAAACACAGCAGAGTCCACCACACCAGGCATTCCCGTCACTGACTGTACTGTCAGTGCATATTCCTACATGACAAAAGCCAATAAATTCACCATGCTTGCAGGAATGCCATTTGTTCTTGATTTTAATTCACTCATGTGTTAAACTCAGCCTGGAAGACTCAATGGGTAAAGGTATTAAATTACCCTGGAGCAAATATTTTCAGGAAAAGTCTTAAATAGCTATTCATGTCTGTAGCCTGACTCTTATCCCTCAAGACACCGGACAAATGCTTTCTGGAGACAGTTTATTTGCACAGTCATGGGATAAATCACCAATTAATGTACTTGCTTCTAAAGTGCTCTGTAGGCCACATGGAAGCAGATCTATGTCAGTAAGGATAGGGAGGGGTGGTTTTGAGTATTAAATTAGATAATCATAAAATACAATGAAATGCCAGAAACATGATAAATAGGAGACACTAACAGGAGTAGGCTTTATTAATTATTACTTCCATTACATGAAAGAACAATTATAAATTATAGTTATGACTCTGAATAGGACAATATTCAGCACACATTTTTCTGCCATTAGTCCCACAATTCTGTAATGAAAATATAAATTCATTTTACAAAGAGAACCAAACTGTCAAGAAATAAAAATCTTTTAACACAGAAGTGAATGTTCAATAAAATCATGGAAGGGATTGTTTATTAAGCTTGTTATGAAATAACATGTGTAGTTCAAGGCAATTGAGCTCCCACTGTAGATCAGACATGATACTAAAGATCTTATTTGTTCCATAAGGCTACAAAGGATAGCCTGTAATTCCTGTCTTGAAGGGACTATAATGAAGTACAGGGTGGTAGAGGGAAAGATGGAGTATGTAGGGAAGTTGAGAGAACAAAGTGGCTACTACCGGCTAGTCAGGAAAGGCTGCTGGGAGGAATGTATGAATTGGGTTCTGAGAGATATAAAAGTTAGCAAGTCTGTTTATGACGGAAGGCAAAGCTCTGTCTTAGCTTGGAAGCTGAGTGAGAACAGGACTTTAGAAAACTTCAGGATGGCTGCAGTGTTGAGAGGAAGGTGAATGCAGCAGGGGCATTGAGTAGAGGCTGATTTTAAAGGTGGCTGCAACTGTCACATTTGGATTTTTTTTCAATGTTAGTGTAAAACCACTGAAGGCTTTGAAGCATGAGATAGAAATGACTGATCATTAAATTTCTTAATGAACATTCTAATTTCACAGTGTACATAAAGAATTCTAGAGTCATAGGAATAATGTTATTTACTGTAACAGGAATTTGTGAGTAAATTGTGATGAAAGCAAAATGTGAGGAAGACCCTATTCATCAAGGGATCCCTGGTTAGTAGTTTGGGTCAATGGTAGTAGTTTTCATATTTTTTTATTTAATTTTTTGAGATTATAATATAATTGTATTTCTCTCTTCCCTTTTCTCCCTTCAAACCCTTCCACATATAGCCCATCCCCTTGCTCTCTTTCAAACTCATAGATACTAAGCTCTCTTTGGTAAGGGTATTATTGTCTTTTTCCAAGAGATCCGTCTAAGGATAAAATACACTGCTGTAAAAAAAAATTTCATGTTCACACATATAATGTGTAATACATTATAAATTTGTGGGTAAAGAAAGTGTTATGGAACACTTGATCAGCTTGATAATCTGGTTTGTGATTTAGGATGATCTATAGAAGAGGACTGTTTTAAAGGGTGGAGAGTCAGTGTAGTTCAGCCTGGACTACTTCTGGCTCAGTTATGGTTTCCTGATGACTTCCAGCTTAGGACCACACAGAAGATCGTCTGGGTATACTGGTTTAGGCCACGCCTGGGGCTAGTCATGCCCCCTCCTCACAGTCTTGTCTACTTCTATATCTTGGAAACTTTTCCCCGTTCTGGAGAGGGTTGGATTTCTTTTTTACTGAAATGCTGTTTCATGTCAGATTGTTGTTGGTGTTATACAGCAGATGCATTTAAAAGATAATTTTAATGCTTTATTTGTTTTTTAAATACTTCTAACACAAATTGTATGCTGTATGTCCTAAACAAAAATATGATACTTTAAATAATATAAAATAGACCTATTTACATATAAGTATCTAAGGATATGAGTGAATTAATTCTAAATGATGAGGAATTGAATGAATCTAAAAGTTGAGAGAATAAAGATCTTTTTCCAGTTAGTAAAACTTCAGTAGGCAAATATTAGCTCTTTTATTAAAATAATTTTGAGTTTCAGTGAAAACATATAATTAGATTTAATGAATTTAGTATTTTTCTTTTTCTTTTTTCTTTTTTTATTACATTTAGATATTTCTAACTTTTAAGGACTCACGCAGCCTTTCCTATCTCATAGAGTTTCCTCGCTGCATTCTGGAGGTTCTCTTTCCTCTAATCTGCATACAGCACTATACTGATATTTATGAACATTATCTATGGTGATGACCTCTGACACTGGAAGCTTTGTATTATACATCTTTTCCACAGCTATCCAAATTACTCTGCACCAGAAGTGCTATAAAGATGATGGGACTTAATGCATATAGCAACTATTTCTGCCTTTGTTTGCAAATTAGGTCCAGTGTCTTCTGAGGTACCAAAATGTCTGGAGTTATGCCATGTATTTGGATTTCTTTCTTTCTTCTTTCCCTTCCCTTCCTTCCTTTAGTCTTTGTAAAGTGCACTTATTACCAGTTAAAACTCCATGTCCACGTGAAAAATCACACACACACACACACACACACACACACACACGCACACGCACACGCACACGACAGAGACAGAGACAGAGACAGAGAGGGCAAGTGTATACATGGAATTGGACTAGTTCCTGTAGGGGTTGTTAGTACAGGATAGTAAAATAATACAGTAACATGATCATGGACTGGGTATGCAGAAAACATTGGAAATGTTTTCTTTTAAGCTGATGGTATATAATTACGTCTTTATATATTTTGCTTTATGTAATTGTGTACAGCTTCAGCTTTACATAATGGTTAGTAAGTGCTGTGGACTCTTCCTATCACATAATACCTTGTATTAGATTTTGTTTCTGTTGTTTGATAGTTTCGAGACAGGGTCTTACTACATAGCCCAGGCTGGCCTGAACTAAATATTCAGATCAGGTTGATCTCAAACTTGCAATCATCTTCCTGCCCCTGTCCCTTGAGTGTTGTGATGTTCCACCATGCCTGGCATAGTAAATGTTTCAAATGAGATTTAAAAACATGGCAGATCTGGTGGAAATATAAGGATTTAAAACAATATAAAATTGTTGTAGGTGTAACGGTCTTATTAAATAAGAAACACAGAGCCAAATGCAGAGTTAAAAGCCCAAGAGGTCAGAGCAGTAGCTAAGAGCTGATACTAAAAACCCTTTCTTACCCTTCGCTGCTGCTGCCGTCCTTCCCCTCTGCAAGAGACCTCCTTCCTGTGTATCTGTCTTTTTATTGACTATCTGTTCTGCCTTCTCATTGGTTGTAAACCCAATCACATGACCTCCTCGTCACGGCCTGTCTATACAGACCTCTAGGTCTCTATGGTTGGTATTGAGATTAAAGGCGTGTGTCTCCAAGCTGGTTGTATCCTTGAACACACAGAGATCTGCCTGTCATGTGATCAGGATTAAAGGTGTGCGCCACCACCACCCGGCTTCTGCTATGGCTTGCTATTAGCTCTGACCCCCAGGCAACTTTATTTATTAACATACAAATAAAATCACATTTCAGTACAAATAAAATATCACCATAAATTGTGTTTATTTACTTCTATGTGTGTATGGGGGGGGGCAGGCACTTGCCATGGTATGAGTATCAAGACTCGAGGACAAAGTATAGGATTTCATTTTCTCGCTTCACTGTGCAAGTCCAAATGATCAAAGTGAGGTCAGCCTTGGAGGCAAGCACCTTTACCCACTGAGCCATCTTTCTGGCCTCTGTAGGGGCATTCATTTAGAACTAGCAATTGCATTTTGGAAACAAATGTTAATACTGTATTATGTTGAAATACTCTTGTCAACAGTCTCCCTAAATATTTTGTTTATAAATACTCAAATTACAATTTGTACATTATATAAAATATTTAATATACAAAAATTGTCTGTAGGCATCTGTATGAAGACCTTTAGGTAGACATTTCATAAATAGCTTTAAATGTATTGAATTCTCTTGTGCTCCTTGATCCAACTAAAAGCATGTTAACAATTGAAGCTAGACACATTTCTTGCTTCTTTGTTCTTCTTCATTTAGAATATAATTATGGAAATTGAAGGGCTAATGTAACATGCAAATATTTGCACAATGGCAAGAAAGATATGAAAACAACAGAACAGAAGAAGGAAAACTGGGCCCAGGGTTAAGTAACATCTCCAGAGATTTGAAAATAAATAGAATTTTGGAGGGGAAAGCCCAGGCAGGGAGTGTGAAGTCAGAAGCATTCGTACAAGGAAGAATTTAAGGCAATGGCTTAGTGATGCGAATGGACATGCATGCGGGAGGAAACTGGGATGGGTTAGGACTTGTTGGTAGGACTGATGGGCTCTTCAATGGAAGGGAAGGATATCATTTGGAGGAAAGTAGAGATCAGAAAACAAAGAACCTTTCCCCTCCAAGGTATCAGCTCTTAGCTACTGCTCTGACCTGGGCTTTTAACTCTGCATTTGGCTCTGTGTTTCTTATTTCTTAATGATATAAAACATTATGGTTTCAGGGCTGATATAATCAGATTTCTGGAAGGGAAGGTAGGCAAGTAGGAGACTAGGAATTGTCTGAGGGTGAGAACTGTTGTGCTTTCGTTCAGGGGGAGCACAATGTTGAAAGGAGAGCATTGACAGAGAGAGATGAAATGAATCTGGGAGAAAGAGAGAGAGAGAGAGAGAGAGAGAGAGAGAGAGAGAGAGAGAATGACAGACTGGAGCAGAAGAACGCAGTCAAGTGTCCCGAGAACTCACCATCAGCTTATATGCAACTTTGGGCAAGTGATATTTTATTGTAGAAAATAGAAGATGTTAAATCTGGATCTCATTCTACGCTCATATATTTATTGAAAATTGTGTACCATATAAGTGGAACACACACACACACACACACACACACACACACATATCACACACGGATGAATAGTTCATTCCCAAAAAGAAAACTGTCAGTAAGACAAAAAGATTGCTGTTTGCCTAACTCAAAAATCCCAAGTGTTACTTGAAATAGCTATACTTGCCTAATGTCTCCTAACACTTCTTAGTCTACTTAATGTATTAAACTTCAGGTCATGCCAGTTTGCTGAGATTGATGTTGCCACGCTGACTTCTGGCTGTTTGTTGTAATCGTTTAAAAGTGTTAAGTATCTTCATCTACTTAAGAAGTGTCTGGTTGCCTAGTGCCACAAAGTAGCTTTTTTTTTTTTTTTTTTTTTTTTTTGAAGTGGGAGCTGGAGATGCTGTTTCAGAAAGGAACAGGGGAACTCCTTAAACCATAAGTGTGTTTCGTGTTTTTGACGCCTTGTTAACTAAAAGGGGAGTTGAGGTAGGTGAGTTGAAAGCACTAGAGGAAGTAAGAGAGAGGCGTGGGTCACAACCTCCTCTACTTCCGGGCCTGATTTTTTAAGTTGGGAGACTTCAGGGCGATGACTGACTCAACTTCAGGAAAAATGCAGGAACTGAGGGTAAATTGTTGGGTGAAGTATGGTGCATTTTTATCTGGGGTCTGTAAGAGGTTTGAAATGCTGACTGGCCAGATAATAGATAGTGGGGCAGGTTACAAAATAAATGTCAAAGGATTCTAATGTTTTAAAATTTTTAATATGTACTTGGTATTTGTTCAAATAATAATTGTTACACTTTAAAGTAATTTTTAAATAGAAAATTTGTTCTGACTAAAATACTGGTAACTATAGTTTTAAGTCCACGAGAAAGTGAAGGCTAGCACAGTACTTTGTCAAAGACTGGTGGGTTCCGGGACAAAGTACTTGGCACAGTCTGATTAAACTGCAGTGCCTAACACTACTGCCACCTGGTGGCAATCTACCAGTAGTGCACGTTAATTCAAAAGCAATGAACACGTGGTCCTCCCTCTGGGATAGATCATATAGTTTGACTACTCATCATAGAGTGATCTAACTGTATTAAATTGCATCTTCAATATTATTAAATTTACTTGAAGAATAATACTATAAAATATCTTTATGAATTTTATATGAAAATGTGGTTGAAGATTCTGTTCCTGATATTCATGATGCAAAGCAGCCCAATTGAGGCTATTATCTTAAGAAAATAATGTTTGGAAATAAAAACAACAAAAAAAGATGACTTACAGCAAGAAAACATGATCTATGGCTATATTTAAGCCTCATTAAGTAGCAAGTAAATGCATGTTAAGATACTATTTTTCTCTATCAAAATTAAACAAACAAAACAAAAGCCTTGCTGTTGTTATGTTTTAAAGAGGGTGTATCTTCAAAAATTGTCCATGGAAAATTAAATTGAAAATGATATTTTGTTCATCTTTGTATTTTTTTATTTTTAAAATGTTAAGCTTACAGAAACTTGAGAGATATGTTGGTATAAGGGACAATTTTTATAAACCTTCCGTTCATCTATTGTTCACATTCTGTGTCATTTACTTTATCTTCTAGGACCATTTGAGGCTCAGGTATATCAATTGCTATCCTTAACTGAAAACTTCAGTGTATACTTCCTAAAAATAGGTATATTTTCTCACAAGTCTACAGTGTAGTTATTGATTTGGTGAATTAACATTGATGCAATAATTTCTAAGGCCATCATTTTGCAATTTTATAAACAGACCAAATACCTTTTGTATTGATTTTTTTTTTTACCTTCAGTACAGGATCCGAGCTAAGATCAGCATTTACATTTAGGTTTAACTCTTCAGCTCCCTTTAATTTGGAGCATTCTGAAAGTTCTCAGTTATCTTTTATAACTTTGACATCTCTGAAGAATTCCATGATTTGTGCCTGTGTAATATCCCTCATTGTTAGATGGTGTTGTAGCTTTTCTACTGAAACTAATTTGATGCCATGCTTGGTCTTTGGCTTATCATGTTTGGAGACAAGTGATATCCATTTCCCCCTTCACAGGCAAGGTTAATTTTGTTTATCTCGTTTAGGGTGGTATGATTTCTTCACTGAGTAACTCTTTCCCCTGTAGAAAACCATAGAAAGTCCTCTGATCTTGATAACCATTCTCCTCAGATGTGGCACCCACTGATACTTCCTGTTATCTCAGGATTGGCTGTGATGGGGCCTGTAGCCCATTGCAGTTACCCTCAGCATTCTACTGTAAGCAAGAACACCCCAGTCTCCCCTGTTTCTCTGTTTAGTCATTAGCTCACCTTTTCTTCATTGTTCTTATTGCTCTGGTAGAATTCTCTTCCAAATACATATTTTTATGTTAAAGATAAAAGAGAATAAAAAGTGCTTACATGTTACATTTTGTGTTTTATAAAACATGTTAATGCTTTTGGCAATCATTTCATAGTAGTTGTTATTGAGCCTCCTCAGTCTCTTTGCACAGCCACATGGCATCCCAATGGTTATTTCTAATAGAGAAGCACATGAAGTTCTTTAAAATGTTTACAGTCATTGACCAAGTAATCTTAGCTTTGGAGGTCTCTCTTAAAGAGAAGATCTCAGAGAGGCAGATCAGGATTTATGTACCAAGATTTTCAATAAAGCTTTATGGAAATGTGAAAATTTAGATTCAATTTTCTTGGTTTCCATTTCAGCGATGGTTAATGTACTATACCCATATAATGAAGTGCTTTGTAATCATTATAAATGCTTATATTAAGTTAAACAGATTTCCAAATGATCTGTGCAGGGTGTGGTCATGCACCCATGCCAGTATGCCTTAGGAGGCAGAAGGATCACAGCCTCAAGAGCATCCTAGGTGACACAGAGAGTCCAGATAAGATGAAAGTATATCTCACTGATGTGAAGTTCACAGAAGTAACTGCAAGAAAATATGCTCATGTGACAAAAATGGCTATTTCTAAGGTCTGAGTGCTAGTGATTTTTTTCCTCGTATTTTTGTATTTTCCCACATTTGTATTGGTTTCAGAGAAAATTGAAATCAATTATATGAATTTTCCCCCGTAGAGAGACACCAGAATCTTTCACTGTGGGTCATTACATTTCTTTATTACATTGCTTTTCTACTTATTTTTGTTTGTATATAGGAGTGTTCTGCCTGCATGTATGTATGTGCACACTTACATGCCTGATGGACATAGAGGCCAGGAGAGGTGTCAGAGCCCCTGGAACTGGAGTTACAGATGGTTGTGAGCTGCCATGTGGGTGCTGGGAACTTAACCCCAGATCCTCTGGAAGAGCAGCCTGTACACCTAACCACTGGGCCTCCAGCTCTGCTTCTCTTTTTCTACCTGATTTCAGTTACCAAGACTGGTTTTCAAAATTTATAAAACAGAACTTCATAGTTACCCATAAGTTCTTTTTATCCTTTTCCTTGATTTAAAAAATGAGTTTTAAATTCTTATTATATGTTTTGCTGAAAATAATCCTAAAATTAATTTTATTATATATTAGTTTATTCTTCTCTCATGCATTACATCTTGACTACAGTTTCCCCTTCTTTCACTCCTCCTAAACTCCCTCCCTCCTCCTCTCTCCCCCAGATCCACTCCTCTTTTGTTTCCCTTAAAAAAAAAAAAAGAAAAAGTAGGCTTCCCAGGCATATCAACCAAACAGGGCATAACAGGTCACAGTAAGATTAGATACAAACCCCATATTATTGTGGGATGAGGCAACCCAACAGGAGGAAAAGGGTCCCAAGCACAGGCAAAAGAGTCAAAGACACCCCACACATCCACTGTTAGGAGTCCCACAGGAACACCAAGCTACACAACCCTAATGTATATGTAAAGGGCCTAGCTCAGATCCATACAGGGTCCAAGTTTGTCACTTCAGTCTCTGTGAGCCCCTATAGACCCAGGTTAGTTGGTTATGTGGGGTTTCTTGTGGTGTCCTCAACTCCTCTGGCTCCTACTATCCAAGGTAACTGTGGCCCCACAGAATAAATTGGACAATCAACATCCCTTCTGTTTCTATTTTGTGAACTAATTTGAGGCATATTAACAGTAACTCTTCTTTGAAAGTCTGGTAGAATTCTGCACTAAATCATCTGACCCTGGCCCTGGCCTTTTTTTTTTTTTTCCTTTTTTCTTTTGGTTGGGAGACTTTTGATGACTTCTTCTATTTCAAGAGGGGTTGTAGGTTATTTAAATTGTTTACCTAATCTTGATTTAACTTTAGTAAGTGGTATCTAATGAGAAAATTGTCCATTTCTTTTAGATTTTCCAATTTGGTGGAGTACAGGTTTTTAAAGTATGCCCTTACGATTCTCTGGATTTCCTTGGTGTCTCTTGTTATACAAACCTTGACATTTCTGATTTCGTTAGTTTGGATATTCTTTCTCTGCTTTTTAGTTAATTTGGAGAAGGATTTTTCTATCTTGTTGATTTTCTGAAAGAACCAACTCTTTGTTTTATTATACCTTGTATTGTATTTTTGCTTGTTGATTATTTCTATTGTATTGATTTCAGCACCCTGAATTTGATTATTTTTTGAGGTCCACTACTTTTGGGTGTGATTTCTTCTTTTTGCTTGAGAGCTTTAAGGTGTGCTGTGAATATGCTAGTATGAGATCTTTGCAGTATTTTTTTTTAATGTAAGCCCTTAGTGCTATGAATGTGACTCTTAAAACCACATTCATGGTATCCCATAAGTTTGGGTATGCTGTGTATTCATTTCTGTTAAATTGTAGAATGTCTTTAATTTATATCTTGACCCAGTAGACAATATTCATTCAGTAGAGAGTTGTTCAATTTCTATGAGTTTGTCAGCTTTCTGTTGTTTCTGTTGTTGTTGATATCCAGCTTTAATCCATGGTGGTCTGATAGGGTACAAGGAATTATTAAAATTTTCTTGCATCTATGGAGACTTGCTTTGTGTCTGAGTTTGTGGTCAATTTTGGAGAAAGTTTCTTGAGGTGCAGAGAAGAAGGTGTAGTCTTTTGTGTTTGGGTGAAATGTGCTGTAAAGGTCCATTTGGCTTATAATATCTGTTAGTTCCCATATTTTTCTGTTTAATTTTTGTCTGGATGATCTGTCCATTGGTGGGAGTGGAGTATTGAAGTGTTCCACTATCAGTGTGTGGGGGTCAATATATGACTTAACCTGCAGTAGTGTTTCAACTTTGGGTGCCCTTGTATTTAGGGCATAGATGTTAAAAATTGCAATGTCCTCTTGGTGTTTTTTTTCCTTTGATGTGTGCTGTGGATATTGCTCTGTATAAATAAACACTGATTGGCCGGTAGCCAGACAGGAAGTATAGGCAGGACTAACAGAGAGGAGAATTGAGGGAACAAGAAGGCAGAGGGGGAGATGTCGCCAGGACAAGAAAGATGTAAGGTACCGATAAGCCACGAGCCACGTGGCAAAGTATAGATTAATAGAAATGGGATAAATATAAGAGTAAGAGCTAGACAATGATAGGCCTGAGATAATGGCCAAGCAGTTTAAATAATGTAAGAGTCTGTGTGTTTATTTTATAAGTGGGTTCTGGGACTGGTGGGACTTGGCTGGAGCTGGAGAGAAATTCTCCAGCTACAGATGTGTGCATAGTTTTCTTCTCTATCTCTTTTGATTAGGTTTGAAATCTGTTTTGTTAAGTATTAAAATGGCATTTTAGGTATTAAAACACTAGCTTGTTTCTTAGGTCCACTTGCTTGGTATATCTTTTTTCAATCGGTTACATTGAGGTAATGTCTTTTCTTGATGTTAAGGTGTGTTTCTTAAATGCAGTAGAAAGGTGGATCTTGTTTTGTTTTGTTTTTTATCCATTCTGCTAGTCTGTGTCTTTTTATTGGGGATTGACACAATTGATGTTAAGAGATATCAGTGACTAATGATTGTTAATTCCTGTTTTTTTGTTGTTGCTAATGATGATTTTGATTTGTGTGTGTGTGTGTGTGTTGTGTTTTGTATGTATGTGCATGTGTGTGTTGTGTCTATGCATGTATGCCTCCCCTCTTTTGATTTTGATTGCCTGTAATTATTTACTCTCTGATTTCAAGGTTGTAGTTAACCTCTTTAGCTTAGAGTTTTCCTTCTAGCACCTTCTGGAAGGTTGGATTTGTAGATAGATTATACTTAAATTTTGTTTTATAATGGAATGTCTTACTTTAACTATCAATGATGAATGAAAATTTTCCTGAGTATAGCAGTCTAGGCTGGCATCTGTGGTCTTTTAGAGTCTATAGCACATCTGTCCAGGCCCTTCTGGCTTTTAGAGTCTCCACTGAGAAGTCAGGTGTAATTCTAATAGGTCTACCTTTATGTGTTGCTTGGTCTTTTCCCCTTGTAGACTTTTAATATTCTTTCTTTGTTCTGTATTTTAATGTTTTGATTATTATATGCCAAAGGAATTTTCTTTTCTGGTCTAGTCTATTTGATGTTCTATATGCTTTTTTTTTTTTTTTTTTTTTTTTTTTTTTTTACTTGATAGGCACTTCCTTCTTCAAGTTAGGAAATTTTCTTCTATAATTTTGTTGAAAATATTTTCTGGGACTTTGACTTGGGTTTCTTCTCCTTCCTCTACTCTTATTATTCTTACATTTTTGTCTTTTCATAGTGTCTCAGATTTTCTGGATGTTTTGGGTCATATGTTTTTTAGATTTAACATCTTCTTTGACCAATGTATCCATTTCTTCTGTCATAACTTCAGCACCTCAGACTCTGTCTTCCATTTCTTGTATTCTGTTGGTAAAGCTTGCCTCAATAGTTTCTGCTCAAATACCTACATTTTTCATTTCCAGATTTCTCTCAGTTTGGGTTTTCTTTATTGATTCTATTTCTATTTTCAGGTCTTGAACAGTTTTATTCATTTCCTTCCACAGTTGTTTGTGTTTTCCTGGATTTCTTTAAGAGAAGTATTCATTTCCTCTTTAAGAACTTCTATAATATCCATACAATCTGTTTTAATGTGTGTGTGTGTGTGTGTGTGTGTGTGTGTGTGTGTGTGTGTGTGT
>CABHPH010134702.1:25960-50835 GCA_902168325.1 Peromyscus nudipes | reverse complement strand
TAACTTATACCAGTAACACATGCCTTTTCATTTAATCAGATAATAATTTGCCAAAAAGGAACATCCCCCAAAAAAAACCTTGGGGAAAGGTTTTTGTTTTTGTCTTTTAGGAGAATGACGGTGAAAGAATTTGAAGAACATTGGACAAATGGGACAACTGAAGAAAAGGGACAAATCGTCTATCCCAAGAAACAGAGTGAAATGGTGTATGGGTATATCATCTAAAAAATTTTTATGTCTTTCTAAATGTTTGTTTCTGCTTTTTTTTTTAAAGAATTAACACTATTGGTCTTCTAATAGTCCTGATTCAATTAAAATTTAAAGCTGACTTTAGAGTTGGAGAATGGCTCTCTCCTTCTTTAAACTCAAGCATGTTGTTAAAAGGAAAATGCAAACACCCTGTATCATGCCAGAAGAAGAGCCATCTTCTGCTATGGGACAGAAAAAAATTAATTAAGGGACTATTCTATTACTAATCTCAACTCTTTGATTCTATTCTGATTCTTTAAACTGTTCTTAAAGTATGAATTCTATATCAAAGTTTACAAGATTAATATATATAGATAGATATACATTTTAAACTTTGTTAAGATATGAATGGTCATATAGAGTACTAATTCTAGAAAAAAAGGCTTCAATTAGCTGCATATATGTCTTTGTGTTCGAGTCTCTTATCAGTTTTCTGCAGGAAATAACGGCCAGACCTAACATCAACTGAAGTCTCCAGGAAGAAGATGGGGCCCCACAACAACAATTCCATGTGGACAATAATAACATCACTAAGCTGGCAAACATCATCTACAGATCAGCTTTGAACTACAAAATGCTCAGAGCAATTTTGAAAAAGCTAGCTGAAATGATCCAGTCTCAAAGACTACTTGATTAAGGATTTGAGATAAAACCTGAACTTTGGCATTATACACAAACTGGATAACGAAGGATATAGTTACCTTTCCTAGAATTTGACAATTAACCTAAAATTTTTCTTTTCAGAACAAATATACCTTTGCCCATACCCAGCAGGAAGCAATTTTAAGAATACGACACCCACATTCCCAAAGAGGTGGTGTGGGATGGGTGGTTTTCTGGTCTTTTAATGGGTTTTGGGTCTGGGATAATTTTCATTGTTTAGAGGGGTTGGTTGCAAATTGTTGTCAAGGGTTAGGAAAAGAGCTAAGCAAAGGAGATTAGATTTAAGGTTCTTGTTAAAAAAAAAGAGAGAGAGAGAAAGAAAGAAAATTATTAGTTTTAAATACTTTACATTGGATTGGATTGTTTTGTATACAAATTATATATATTGAAATTGATATTGTTAGAAAATGCTATATGTATATTTCTAATTGTACTTATACCATTCATTTAACAAAATAATGCAAATTGCTGATTCTTGAATGTTATTATTACCAACTATTAGGATATAAAGAAATGAAAGTTAGTAGTTAGACATTACAATAGAACTTGTAGTCATATTAGGTATATTTTCAAAATTGAGCAGATATGTTTTAGATAGAGAGGTCATCTTCAAACCCTTCAGAGATCTACAGAATATGGCATTTAAAATGTTTTAATAACTTAGAAAATTTTTCTTTTTTGTTATGACTATGAGACATGTCAGCTCCTGGCAGTACCAATCTACTTCAGAGAGAATATGGGCATTGAAGAAACTGCATATGGAGTTAACTTTCATGGTGGCAAAAGTTAGCCACTGGAAAAAAAGTATCCTTGAATCAACTGCTGACAACCGGACAAAATGGACAGACAGAAATGAAACAAAGGACTACCGATTCTTGCCAAAACAAGCATGGTTATGGCTTTATCAAAAGGCATCTTCTGAGGCCAGGACAATATGGCACCATCCCTGAAGTGGCCTTCGCAATCTGGAAAAGGTACAGTGCCTTTTTCTTTGAAGGCAGCTGAACAGGCAGTGGGCCGATGGCTTCTGATGTGCAATGGACCAACAGCTGAAACAGTTATTCTTGAAGAGTAAGCTCACGCCTCTCAATAGCAGACTGGCATTTAATAGAGGGATGTGGAGAAGTACGGGATGCTGAGATGAAGCCACACATACACGGTCAAGAAGAATGGACAGCTGAATTAAAAAACCATCAACAATTTCCAGAATTTAAAATCCTGAATCATGACATGACACTAATGGAATTCAGGTATTTCTGGTACATGGACTGCTCTCACCCAAGGTGAGGTTGAACTGTTGACCTTGTGTACGTCCTACTTCACAAATGAGTCTGTCAGATACGCTAAGCCTATAGGCTGAAGATGATGCCCAACACTGCGGAGAAACCTCAGGTGACTGTCCAGGTGGCTGGCTGTTTCTGTCAACTCACAATTTTTTGGAAGTTGCTTGCATGTACTTCCTGTTTTTATTTTTGTTAGCTAATATTATTTCCTTCTTGGGTCTCTGAAGGAGTTGAAGATTATTTAGTTATAGTTGAAGATTAATTAAGATAGAAAGTGAATTAGATAGAATAGGATAGATAATAGAATTATTTTCTCTGAATTTGTTAAATACAAATAGACTAGACATTGTTTAGGTATTTATTACTTGTATATATTGTATATAGTTATTGTACTTCTGTATATAGTTTTTCTTATGTTAGTTATAAGTGTTTTCCTTTTTTCTTTTTATTAAAATAGAAAGGGGAAATATGGTGATATTTTTCTTTTGTACCAAAATGTTAATTGTATGTTAATAAATAAAGTTGCCTGGGGGTCAGAGCTATTAGCAAGCCATAGGAAAGCAGGGCAGTGGTGGTGTACGCTTGTGATCACAGCACTTGGTAGACAAAGCTAGGTAAGTCTCTGTATGTTCAGGGATACAGCCAGCATTGGATACACATGCCTTTAATCTCAATACCAACCATAGAACACCTGGAGGTCTATACAAACAGGCCGTGATGAGGCAGTCCTGTGGTTGGGTTTACAACCAATGAGAAGGCAGAACAGAGACTATATAAAGACTTTTAACAGGAAGTAGTGGCTCCTTCGGAGAGGTAGGACCACTGCAGGAGGAAGGGTAAGGTTTTAGCTCTTAGCTCTGACCTCTTGGCTTTCTTCTTTACATTGGTTCTGTGTTTCTTATTTATAAGACGGTTGGTTACATCTACAGTTCCCTTTGGTAAAGGAGGTAATGCAAATAATGGAATTTGGTTATATATACGACAAGAAGAAATATTTCTTATAATTTCCTTTGCTTGTTTCCGAGTGATAGGAAAATCTTTCTTCAAACCTTTGCTATTAACATATTTCTTATAAAATTCTGAGGCCTCTAGCACATTTCCTGTGAATAACTGATCAATTTTATCATTACTTTGTTCTAGAGGACATGGTAGATCTCCATGGGATCTGATATGTGTTATATGCAAAGGATGATTTCTATTTCTGATTACATGCTGGAGTTGAACAAATAGCCAAGTTAATACTGAATCATCTGGAAGAAGTACACGGTTACAATATGTAAAACAGCTCTTTCTGCATATTGTGAGTCATTAACTATATTAAAAGATTCAGGAAACTCTAATGATACCATAGGAATTGCACACAGCTTTTTTTTTTTTGGTTTTTTGGTTTTTCGAGACAGGGTTTCTCTGTGTAGCTTTGAGCCTTTCCTGGAACTCACTTGGTAGCTCAGGCTGGCCTTGAACTCACAGAGATCCACCTGGCTCTGCCTCCCGAGTGCTGGGATTAAAGGCGTGCACCACCACCACCCGGCACAGCTTTGTTTTTTTTAACTGAATAATAAAGGCTTTTATCCACTTTATTTTTCTGCCTTTGCACATTTATTTGCATCAGTAGAGAGTGCTGGGACTCCATAAATTGGTGTCCCTCTTACTATATGAGGGAGAATCCAATTAGTTCTCTTTATAAACTGAAGTCTCTGGGATATTTGTTGTTAATATCTTCCAAAAAATTATTGTAAGCTCTTTGACAATGTTCATTTTCTACCCATAATGAGGAAATCTCAGCATCAGAAAAACATAACAATTGCTGCTGAGTCTATTTTTGCTAATTAATGAAGTCTCATTTTTTCTTTTAGAAAATTTTCCCTTCAGGAAACTTTTCTTCATGGGTCTTATTTTTTCAGTCTATTTATGTGCTAAAATTATCCATTCTCATGGATATTAGATATCTAATATATTCTAAGATATTATCTTCTCTCTGCATAAGAATTACTGGAGGAGAATGAGAAGGCAAAATAATTGAAATACAACCAAGTTGTGTATTCAAGTTATTCACATGTGCATCCTGTAATTCCTTTTCTAACAGAGTAAATTATCCAAACCTCAGCTGATAATTTTCTCAGACTATTTGAGTACTTACCACCTTGTAAGATTTGAAATAAATTACTTAGCTATTGAGTACATAATCAAATTCTGGGCTGAAACCAGTTAGTATCTACCAGCAATTTTGAAAATCACTCAGAATTTGTATTTGATCTCTTCTGATTTGTACTTTATGTGGTCAAATTATCTGTAAACCTATCTTATATCCAAGATAATTGATAGAATCTGTTCTTTATATTTTTTTCAGGAGCCATTTGTAAACCCCAGCAAGGTAGAATTCTGTTTACTTGATCAAATTTTTTTAAGGTATCTGGGTCTAAACCAGCTAGTAAGATATAATCCATATAATGAATAGTCTAAGACTGAAGAAACTGTTTATGAATTAATTCTCACAGCTTTGTACAAAATATTAACACAAGGTGGGGCCTTTTAACATTCCATGTGGAAGAATTTTTCACTGAGACCTTTTTAACAGTTTGAACATTTTTAAAATAGAAACTGTGAAGACAAACTTTTCTATATCTTCTTTTTGTAAAGGTATGGTAAAAAAGTAATCTTTTAACCCAAACACTATAATAGACCATCACCTAGGTCATAAGGCAAGGGAATCTCAGGCTGTAAAGAGTCCATTGGTTGAATCACCTTATTTATGACTCAAATCTGTTAACATTCTCCATTTTCCAGATTTCTTTTTAATGACAAATAGAGCAGAATTCTGAAGACAGGTCAATTCTTCAGTATTTTGAGCATTTAGCTGCTCCTATGCCATCTACTCTAGCGCCTGTAATTTTTCTGACTTAAAAGCCATTGTTCCACCCACACAGGTCTGTCAGTTAACCATTTTAAAGGTAGATCATCTGGTAACTTTGAAAGACCAACAGCTGTTGTGTCCTGCTTATGTACAGCTTGAAGAGTCTATAACTGTTCTTGATAATATCTTTCAATATTTCTCTCAGAAGCATTCTTTATTTTATGGTTTATTTCAGAGATTGAGAAACGTTAATCTGTGGTTTCCATTGCTGCAACAAATCACATCCCCAGGAATCATGGCTATACTAGCCACAGATAGCTTTAAATTTTTATATATGTCCTTCTGACTCCATACACTCAATCACTCTTGCACATTATTTTATCCAAGAGAAAGCTCTAATACCTAGATGATAAATATTTACCTCATGGAGAGGAAAATCTGGATGCCAAGATTTTGGTGAAATTATTGTTTGCTCTGCTCTTCTGTCTATTAAACCTTAATTTTCAATGCCATATATTTGTATGTTAAGCTTTTGTCTCTGCTCATTTATGGAAATTTGCCAAAATACTTGTTTTCTGGTCTTTCCTGAAATTTTGTTTTCTCTACAGATGCTGTTCTGTTCTTGATTACATTCAAAACATTGATGTTTTTAACAACAGGCATTGGGTTTTCTAATTCTTCTTTGGGTGAGCTTCTCTGAAGCTGATAGGGAATGATTTTTTTCAAATTTGATATCAGAGCCTGGGGGATGCCCATCAAAGAATTTCCCAATGGCAAAGGATTACTCTGCCTGTCCTTCATTGATCTGCATTCATTAGTCAATGCCCAGATTTGCCACACCTTCTGCATAATTCAGAATGCTTGGATCTTCTTTCTGGATTATCTCTAGAAAAAATTGCTTCTAGGAACACCTTTCTTACAAATGACCTCGCTTACCAAAATTAAAGCATGAGACATTTTGATTTTTCATAAAATTTTTAGTAATTACTTCTCCTATTAGAGTAGCATCATACACATTAGATTCAATATCAGCCATATTTCTAGTCTCTTCATCTATTGCTGCTGATCTCACCTCTAAAGGTGTAATGACCCTTTTGCATCCTGAATTGGAATTTTCAAAAGCCAAAGATTTGATAAATATTTGTCTGACTTCTCATCTTTTACTATTCTATTTACAGCTAAAGTCAGTCTTTGTAAAAAAAAAAAAAAAGTAATGACTTCTATTGGGCTTTGTATAGTTTTAATAAATAACTCAGACCTCTCCTGATTCTTCAACCTTGTTCCAAGGATTTAAAGCTGCTAAAGGGTGTAACACCAACCTGTAATCATCAAATTCAATCTGCCTTTGTAACTCAGCTTATTGACCTTCATCTAACAACTGGTCTTGGTAAACATTACTGCCTCTAGCCTTATTTCATTGTATTCTGGCCCTAGCTTCCTCTTTCCACTATGTTCTCTATTGTAACTGAGGACTAGCTTTTATTATTGCTTTACCAAATCTTTCCAGTCTTGGGAGTTTTTCTTTACTGAGTTCCCATGAATTTAACATCTGCTTCACATACAGTGAATATGTACCATATGACATGACTGCTACCTTAAATCTCCTCAAATCTAACATTTCTACAAGATTTTATTTAGCTTCTTCATAACCTTGGGTTGCCTATCATGTGCTAGAAGTTATTGTATAGTAACTGGATAAATCAACATTGGTTTTCTAACACCCTTAGGCCTCTCCTCTTCAGTTTTATCAGGCAGTGGCATGATAGGTTCTTGTCTAAATTCCACTGTCTATGTCTGAGTATTTTTCTGATTCTCATTTAAAAGTCTTTCTAAAGCTTGTATCTTATCAATCCACTTTTCATTTTTGGCACAAAAAACCACTATGGCTAGTAAAGATAAAATATGAATTACCAGACTGACAGTAATTATACTCGATATTATATCAATCTCAGTTGAGTTATTTATACTTTCATTTTCTGATTTTATTTTCAAGCCATCTAAATTAGCATTGTAGAGTCCTAATGCCCTGGATTACATTTTCCATTTTTAACATGGGAAAGATTTTTTTCCTTTTAATATTAGTTAATTCTCACCTTGAAGACTTTCCATGTGTCTTACCAAGTCTGATGACTTCTCAGTTTGTACACAGCTGGAGTGATTTCTCTATCCCTCTGGTCATTTTACCCATTGGAGTACTAAGTGTTGTGTTTGACTAAATCTCAATCATTTAATTTAAATAATAAAGACTCAGGATCCAGATGCTGGAGAGAAAGTCTGCTTTTTCAGAGAGCCAGTGGAAGCAGCAAGCTGACCTTCCTTCTCTGCTGATATCCCCCCAAAGACTCCCTCTTCTCCTCTGCCATCTCAAACAAAAAAACCCTCAAATTGAATGTCCCTCTTTTCTACTTTCTGTTCACCTCTCAATATGTCTTCCTGACTCCCTCTTTCTCTCTGTTTATTCTTTTTCACTTTCTGTCAACAGGTTACTTGCCCCAATTCTTGACCTATGCTTGCATTAATTTAATCCTGTTTACAATAAGCAAAAAGTTCTTGGATTAAGGGTGTGTGCTAGGACTGAGCCACACCATAACTAGAAACAGTTTTTTTTCAATAAATAATGCAGTTTTGAGATACAGTGTGATCAAGTATCCTTCAACATAATTAGAGTACCAAAAGGGGAGGTGTCCAGGGTGATCACCTGCAATGAGAAGATAAAGATTCAAAGTTTGGGATCAGTAGATTTCCCTTAAGCAGATGGCTCATGTTTGTCTGAACATGGTCCAGGCATGGAGTCATGTTGGAATTCTCAAATGTTGGCTACATTGTCCTAAGTCTCACTACCTGTAGAGAGGTGACAGGGCTCCACAAACAACCATGTCCCCAAAGCATCCCTGAGAGATTCTATACAGAAGCTTAATGCCTAATCCATTCCCCAACATCCTCATTGGAGATTCTAAGCAGAGACTTTATCCCTAAGAAATGTCCCCAGATCTTCATTAGGGTTTTCTAAACAGGGATTGAGTCACAGTAACATTCCATGTTTTCTTTAAATATTACATAGCAGTGGTGTTTACTGCCATAACTGAGTTTTGGGTCCAGAAGCTCAAACTATCATGGGCTCTCTCCTGCCCCATCCCTGCCATCACCCAGTGTTCCACACTGTTATATTTCCCTTTCACAGTGAGTTTCCCTTTCACAGTGAGCTTATACTTTCTGGTTGGATTGTTGTGATGTGGGTGGCATAACAGAAGTTGTAATACAGTCGTAGCAGAGTGATAAACATCAGAGGGCCAGAATGGAGCCAGTCATGTCATGATGGAGCCAGCTGAGCACCATTGGTAAGGACACAGGCTTGTCTCCTAATACATAATGAATCCTGTTCATTACCCTGCAAGCTAAGGAAGATGGTCCCTGAGGTGTCAGCTTGTAGAGGTGAAGGATAGAGACTAAACAGCTGCACTGTGTCCTCAACAGCCCTGGGCCTGCACCAGCTGCATCTATAGCAAGATAACAACCATACACCTCTGCACCTGAATCAAAACTGTACTTTCAGTGGCCATAGATGGCTGAAGCAGGGACATGACCCTGAGGCTCTGCACCCAGGCTGGATCCCGCAAGCTATTCCTCTCTGTACAGCAACTGTTCTCTCTCTATGTCCCATCACTTGACTGTCCTCCACAGAACCAGCAGTACCTCCACCCTCTGCAAGAAGACTATCATTTGGCCTCTTAGTTTCTCTCCCTTCTCAGATCTAGCCAGGATAGCCTGCTGCACCCTCAAAGCCTCCTTTGACATAAAGGCAACTTTGGCAAATTCTGCAATCTGGAGTGGGCAGGAGGCTTCATGAGCAGCCACACTGAACCAGGGAGAAACCAGTGACATTTTCACTTGGCACATTGGTACAGGGTCACAGGTTCAGGACAGGAGCTGAGCTAATTCAAGACTTCTATTTGTATACCTAATATGCTGAACATGTCCCTCATATTTTCAAATGTTTGAGAAGGAAAAAACATCTAAAGAAAGAATAATTTTGTGACCCCTGAAGGGATTCCAAATTGCATTTTGATATTTATCAACCAAGTTTTAATGACTCACTGCCCTCTCTACTCACAGAACACAGAAACCAGTTACTGTGTGGCCTACAGGTCATCACATACTTTGTCTATTTGGCTTTTAATAGAAAGTCATCATGCCTCCTCTGTTCTTAGGGTCACTGTTGGCACATCTTGGGGAACACTGGAGTCTGGAGATATCTGGCCATGCAAATAACCCATAAAGTCAACTTGAATTTTATTATCAATTTAGGGGATACCCAGTGTTGATTTGTGACCTCCACACTTGCACATGCACACACAAATGATAAAATTTGGGGCCAGTAAGATGATTCACGGGGTAAAGAAACTTGCTGCCTATCCTGTCTTTTTACCTAAGTTCCATTCCTGGGATGCATTGTGGGATAATTTTTACACTGTGTAAAGATGTGTTACTGGGATTGATATAATAAAAATCTAAATGGACAATAGCTAGGCAGGAGAGTATAGGCAGGACTTCTGGGCAGAGAGAAAATTCTGGGAGGTAAAAGAGAGTCAGAGTCACCAAGAAGATGCAAAAAAAGTAAGACATACAGAATGGGATTTAGGTAAAAGCCACATGCAGACATAAATTAATAGAAATGTGTTAATTTAAGTTATGAGATAGTTGGAAACAAGTCTAAACTAAGGCCAAGATTTCATAATTAATATGAAGTTTCCATGTCATTAATTAGGAGCACACTGGAAGGACAGAGAAAGACTCATTACAGGGACCCACATGATTGAAGGATAAAACTGATTTAGATAAGTTGTCCTCTGACTTCCACACATGCACCCTCATACCCCTACTTTAATAAATACATGCAATTTTTAAAAACTTTGTAAGGGTGTACATGGGAAATGGGTTCAAATTCTGTATTATGATCCATTTACTGACTGTGTGACTGTGAGTGGTTTCATCTCCCCATGTGCAAGTGTTACAGCTCTGGAGGGAAAGGTATCCTGACTTGTCAGAAAGTCAGGCTATACCTGCAATTGTTACAGCTCTGAAGGGAAAGGTATCCTGACTTGTTAGTAAGTCAGGCTATACCTACTGCTATGAAGGGAGGTATCCTGAATACCTACATCTGTGAGGAGAAAGGTATCCTGACTTGTCAGGAGGTCATGCTATATCTGAAGCTGGGGTGTGGTGGAGGATGATCTCCCTGCAGGATGTGGCAATCTTGCTTCTCTCCCAGAGAAAGCCATTATAGCTGAGCTCTGCTTCATCCCCCCTCTGCTTCATTCCCAGCAGAAGTATCCATTTCTTCTCAGCTTCAACCCAAGAAGGTACTTCTTCTGCTTCACTCTGCTAAGGGGGGAAACCTCTGTAGAAATATAGTAATCTGCTCTGGCTCAAGCAAAAACTTACTTCTGCTCCTTTCTCCAGGGAATTTCCCAGCAGGGGTATCAGTTACTTCTTCTGCTCCCAACCCCTCCCCCCCAAGGGAGCTTCCAAGCAAAGATTCTGCTCTACTCTGATGAAAGAAGGTCTTCACTCAAACTCTTTCAGGAGATTTATTTGGGAAGGAAGAATCCAGGAGAGTGGCTGCCTCTGCCAGGGTGGAGAAGGACAGCTGCCAACTGAACAGGAAGAGGAGCTTATATAGGGCTTCTTAGGGGCAGAGGTTTTTCAGGGAGATTTTCGGGGAGGGAATTGGTCAGATTTCAATTTCCTTGAGCTTGGACAAGCTCAACTTGGCTAGATTTTGTGCTCAGAGAATAGCTGGTTTTCTGCTCAGGGATTGGTTGGTTTTCCTTGTCAGGGATTGGTTGGTTTCCTATTCAGTTGGTCAGGGACAGATTTGGCTCTGGTTTCAGGGCCAATGTGTGTTTCTTTCAGTGGCCCTTTTCAGCCTTTGGCTATAGTTTCAGGGCCAGGGTGTGTTTCTTTCACTGCTCTGGTTCCTAGACCAAAGTGTATTTCTTTGACTCTGATTTCAGGGTCAGAGTGTGTTTCTTTGTTTCTGGTTTCATGGCCAAAGTGTTTCTTTAACTAGCTCTGGATTCAGGGTCAGGGTGGGTTTTTTTGACTGGAACTGGTTTCAGGGACAGGCTGAGTTACTTTGGCTGGTTCTTTTAATCTATACTTTTTTTTGAGACAGAGTCTTTCTCCATTGCTAAGGCTGGCCTTGAACTAATACTGTTGCCCTTAACCTCCTGTTCCTTTGCCTTAGCCTCCTATATACCTCGAGAACAGGCCTAGACCACCAAGGGAGGATACAGGGCAGACAGGCTTAACTATGTGTGCAGGAATACACAACTAGTTGTCAGAGTTGCATGGCAAGATCAGAATGTTCTTAGGGTCTTTTATTAAAAGAGATAGGTAAGCTCTTCAAACTTGTTACCATGGTTACAATAACCAGATGGAGCATCATTACCCAGAATTGTTCTAGCTGAGACTCTCTTCCATCCATGTACATCAGTTTGCAATGTGAGAAGTTGGAGGATTTTGCAATATCTTGACATCTGGGAGGTTCTTTAGTTTTGTATAATTACAGCTTAGTGTGCCATGACAGCAGAAAGGAATCTTTCTTTCTGCCATTCTCTTTGTCCTTGTCTGGGACTCCTGGGCCTTGTATGGCCATGCAGTCTCTCTGTGCCCTGGCTTCCTCACATGGTGGTCCAAGCCTGTTTTTCAGGTACAGAGGAGGTGGAGGAAAAGGAACAGGAGGTCAAGAGCTACAGTGTTAGTTTAAGGCCAGCCTAGGCAACTGAGAAAGACTCTGTCTCAAAAGAGCACACAATTTCTTTTAACAAAAATGCTTGCTTGCAGAAAATTGTTTGTTGTTGAGACAGGGTGTCAGTGTGGACCTTTGTATCACCAAGTCAGATACATCAGTGTTTTCAGCTCAGATGGACCTCATTGGGTAGAGCAATAGCCCAGTACGCACCAGGCCTCTGCACAAACATAGCATGGTAGTGAAACCTGTCATCTCAGTAGTTGGAGGTGGATACAGTAAGGTCATGATTTCAAAGTCTGCCTGAACTTCCTAAGACTCTTTTTGAAACAAAATCCCCAAAACTATGATTAAAAAAATACGAGGACTAGCCGGGCGTTGGTGGCGCACGCCTTTAATCCCAGCACTCGGGAGGCAGAGCCAGGCGGATCTCTGTGAGTTCGAGGCCAGCCTGGGCTATCAAGTGAGCTCCAGAAAAGGCGCAAAGCTACACAGAGAAACCCTGTCTCGAAAAACCAAAAAAAATAAAATAAAAATGAGGACTCAGTGGATGCTCTGGCATGGCTCAGTTGGTAAAGGTGTCTGCAGCCAAGATTGATGGACATGGTTTGGTCCTTAGTACACACATGGTAGAAGGAGAAGACACAGGCTGTCTTCTGACTTTAGAACTATACTGTTCATGTGCACACACAAAGACAAGAATGATAAATTAAATCTTAAAAGAAATATAAAGAGTGAGAGATGGTTCAGCAATTTATTACCTGGCACGGACTGCAAGGTGAAAATTGCATCTTGACAAAGTTCTGGCATTTTGACATTACAGATCACATTTCTCCAGCACATTTTTACTTCCATTTTTAATAATTTTCACTACTTGTTATGGGAGTTTGCTTATGCATTTTCCTTTTTTGTGAGGGCTTCATTGGAAGATGAGGATGTACACAATGGCAGTATCTTTAAACAAAATAATTCTTTGGAAAATATCCACATCATCCTGGAATCATGTAGCATGACAACTCTGCCTACTTCTACACAAGACACCCCATTGTCCATCCTCCACACACATTCCCACCCCTGATTACGCCAAGACTAGAAAACTTAAAGATTTACTAACTGGACAATGTCTTCTCAAGGATGGAAGCACAATATGGAGGGAAACAATGAGCTCACACCTAGATAAGCATTTAGATACTTGCTGAACTTATCACTTTTTGCCTCATGAAAAATGCTGTGATAAGGTTAATGGATGCTTTCATCACAGAATCATTAAGCCCTCTTTCAATCTCATTTCTGGATAAATTATTGTGCAAATATAGAGTATAAGAAGTGTAGCATTGTAGTTGAAAGTTTTTCTGTGTCCCACCTGGTCCACAGCTGCTTAGACCCAAGTATACACACAGAGGCTTATATTAATTAACAGTGCTTGGCCACTAGCTCAGGCCTACCACTGACTAGCTCTTACATTTAAACTCAATCCATTTCTGTTAATCTATATGTTGCCACATGTTCCGTGGCTTTACCTGTGTGCCATCACATGCTGCTCCCTGGATGGTGGGGTGGTGTCTCCTGACTCAGCCTTCCAGCCTTCCCACAATTCTTCTTGTCTGCTTATCCTGCCTATACTTCCTGCCTAGCTACTGGGCAATCAGCATTTTATTTATCAGCCAATCAGAGCAACACATTCACAGCATACAGAGCAGTATCACTCATCATTTCCCCTTTTCTTTCTATTCAAAAGGAAGGTTTTAATTTCAACATAGTAAAATTACATACAACAAAACAGTTATCTAGCAAGAATTACAGTTACAATATCTAGTCCATTTGAATTTGGCAAAATTGAAGAAAATATTCTATCTATCCTATATTTGTGAGTCTGAAGTTTCATATCTAATTTATCTGCTATTATAACCTAGGAAAACTACAACTTTCTAGTCTTCAACTACATCAAAGACCCCAGAAGGATATAATATTACCTAAGTAAAAAGGAAAGGCATTGTAAGCAACTTCCAAAATTTTGGAAATGACAGAGATAGCTAGCTGCCTGGACAGTCACCCAAAGTTCCTCTGCAACATTAGGGCATCCATTTTTCAGCCTACAGGCCTAGAGTCTCTCAGTCACTTCTTCCTGCATCCTATAGAATGTCTGGCAGTTTCCTCTGCAAAGCAGGAAACTGAAGGACCATTTAGCCTTGTTTTGGCAAACTCAGTGGTAATTTTCCTATGGGTCCTACATGTCCAGTTTATACAACATATTATCAGCAGTCCAGGCAAAAGCAGTTTCTTGCCCAAATGGCTATTTTTGCCAGGAAGAAGATAAACTCCATATGGAGTGTCTTCGATGCCCATCTTTCTCTTTGAAGTAAATCAGTGCTGCCAGGAACAGACATGTCTCACTGCCCAGAAAGTCTAAGTTTTTTAAACATTTTAAATGCCATATTCTGTACATCTATGAAGTGTTTAAAGATTACCTACCCAATTGAAATGTATCTATGTATACCTAGAAAACTTAACTAACATGACTATAAGTTTGACTATCATAGACTAATGATTAATCTGTATTTCTTAATTATCCATTACAATTTAAATGATGTAGCTAGAGTTTTCCTACCGGGCCCACAGTCAGGACAAATCTCTGTCACCCGCCAGTCCCACAGCTGCTCAGACCCAACCAAGTAAACACAGAGACTTACATTGTTTACAAACTGTATGGCCGTGGCAGGCTTCTTGCTAACTGTTCCTATATCTTAAATTAATCCATTTCTATAAATATATACCTTGCCACATGGCTTGTGGCTTACCGGCATCTTCACATGCTGTTTGTCATGGTGGCAGCTGGCAGTGTCCCCTCAGCCTTCCACTTCCCAGAATTCTCTCCTCCTTGTCCCACCTATATTTCTTCCTGCCTGACCACTGGCCAATCAGTGTTCTATTTATTGACCAATAAGCAACATGTTTGACATACAGACCATCCCACAGCACTTCCCCTTTTCTTTTTTTTTTTCAAAAAGGAAGATTTTAACATTAACATAGTAAAATTACATATAATTTGGGAATTTGGGCGTAGCTTCTCTTACTACTTCCTGCTGGAGGGGGGCGCTGTATCTTATGGGGACAGAAAGAAAATTTTAGGATTATAGAGTAGTCCATGAGGCTGTATTGTCTGAGCCAGTTGCCTTCAAATCATTCTGGCTGTTGGATCATCTGGGCCATGGTGTCATCAGAGACCTTTCAGGGGGTCTTGGCTGGTCAAACCTGATGTATCTTAATCTGGAATAAATCCATAGCCTCTGGCTTTCTGTGGAAACAAAAGCAGAGCTTCCTTTCCAAAGCAACATATCCTTACTTCCAAATTTTGAAGTCAAGGTACCTTTAAAATATACATATTGGTTTAACTCAACAGCTTTTGCAATCAAATGTTTTTTTTCAGTTACGAATATCAAAGAGAACATAATCCAGATTCTCTGTGTGGTAGCCATCTTTATGTGGCTTATTTTTTATATTACCTTGAGCCTATTGCTTTAAACTGCAGCATTCTAAGACTGAAACGGCACTATGGCTGCTGGCTCCGCCCACCTCAGCTTCCCAACATGGCGGTGATACTTTTACCACCAGCTCTGGGAGCCTTCGTGGGTCTATGCTTCTATCAAAGCAGCATGTAGCCCAGAAACCTCTTTTTTTGTTTTGTACTAGCAAAGGCTAAATCCACCATGCAGTTTAATGTGCCACTTGCAGAGGCCTCATTCCCGCCATACTGCAGGTCGAGCGCACATGCCAGGAACCCGCCATAGTGACTCAAACATGCAGGCTGCCACTAACAACTAGGAACTGTTTTTAGCTCCGTTTTAGTATCTTTTTTCTCAGGTTTTAGGTGGAAACTCTTGCCCCACGTTGGGCGCCATTTGTAGCTAGAGTTTTCCTACCGGGCCCACAGTCAGGACAAATCTCTGTCACCCGCCAGTCCCACAGCTGCTCAGACCCAACCAAGTAAACACAGAGACTTATATTGTTTACAAACTGTATGGCCGTGGCAGGCTTCTTGCTAACTGTTCTTATATCTTAAATTAATCCATTTCTATAAATCTATACCTTGCCACATGGCTTGTGGCTTACCGGCATCTTCACATGCTGTTTGTCATGGTGGCGGCTGGCAGTGTCTCCTCAGCCTTCCACTTCCCAGAATTCTCTCCTCCTTGTCCCACCTATATTTCTTCCTGCCAATCAGTGTTTTATTTATTGACCAATAAGCAACATGTTTGACATACAGACCATCCCACAGCAAAATGAGTTACATAAACATAATACCTTAAATGAGAGTAGAAATATATATACAACACAGCAAAATTAAGTTTAAATTTGTAATAAACTAAAATCTATAGCAATGCAAAACATTCATCCTATATTTCTATATCATATCCCCCTTTCTTCTTTTAGAAAAAGATTTTATTTATAATCAACCTGCTTTAAATAAAAATAAACATTCATAAACAATATTTTGGGAATTTGGGCATAGCTTCTCATACTACTTTCTATGGTGGTATTGTGTTCCCCAAAATATTGTGCACCCTAATAAACTTATCTGGGGTCAAAGAACAGAACAGCCACTAGATACAGAGGCTAGAAAATGGTGGCACTCACACCTTTAATCCTAGCATTCCAGAGGCAGAAATCCCTCTGTATCTCTGTGAGTTCAAGGTCACATTGGAAACAGCTAGGCATGGTAACACATGCCTTTAATCCCAAGAAGTGAGCCTTTAATCCCAGGGAGTGATGGCAGATAGCAGAAAGGTATATAAGGCATGAAGACCAGGAACTAAAAGAATTTGGATGGTTAAGCTTTCAGGCTTTTGAGCAACAGTTCAGCTGAGATTCATTCTGGATGAGGACTGAGAGGCATCCATTATGAGGAAACAGGATCAG
This sequence comes from Peromyscus nudipes, assembly GCA_902168325.1. Lineage (NCBI taxonomy): Eukaryota > Metazoa > Chordata > Mammalia > Rodentia > Cricetidae > Peromyscus > Peromyscus nudipes. The sequence goes on along the minus strand of CABHPH010134702.1, from coordinate 34,118 downwards.
CTGAGGAATTGGCAAGGTGAGGTAGCTGTGGCCTGTTCTGCTTCTCTGATCTTCCAGCATTCACCCCAATAACTGGCCTCAGGTTTGTTTTTATTAATAAGAACTGTTAAGATTCCTGCTACAACTTTCTGCTGATAGAGGGGGCTGGTAATCTAATGGGGATCCTGAGAAAATTAAGAATTATAGTTAAATCTTGGCTGTAGCATCTGTGAGGATGGATCATCTCAGTTGGTGGCTTTGAAGCTGATTTTGGATGTTGGATGATCTGGGCCATGGCATCATCAGAGACCTTTCAGGGGGGTCTTGACTGATCAAACAATGTATATCTAGAAGCAGTCCATAGGTTCTCATCTTCTGTGGAAACAAAAGCAGAACTTTTTCCCAATGCAACATATTGTGAGACACAAAATTTGAAGTCAAGATACCTTTAAAATGTACATATTGGTTTAACTTAGAGGCCTTTACAATCAAATGTCTCTCTGCAGTTAAAAATTCCAAAGACAATATAATCCAGACTCTGTGTGTTTTCCATCTTTACATGGCTTATTTTTTATATTACTTTTACTGTCTCTTTAAAAGACTTTATTTTTTAAAACTATTTATTTATATAACTGCATATATTCCATTTCCTCTCTCTTCTAAGCCTACTTACATTTTTACATATAATGTAAACCATTTAAAATCTATTCCACCTGAATCTGCCTTATTGTGAATCTATTGCTTTAAACTGCATTGGCTAGTACTGAAGCAGACTGACTGACTCTGCCCACTTCAGCTTCCCAGTAAGGCAGTGGTACATTTATCACCAGCTCTGGGAGCCATGCACACCACCAACTCTTGGAAGCAGTGGGTTTATGCCTTCATCAAAGCATCATGTAGCCCAGAAACTTTTTTTTGTCTGTGCTAGCAAAAGCTAAATCCACCATGCAGCATACTGCACAGCTTGGAGAAACCTCTGTGTAATTTGGCGGCAATCCACCATGCATGCTGTAGCTCCAGCCGGCACACTAAGAACCTGCCACAGCCAGGGGACACATCACTGTACCTCAGCCCGCCATGAGTGACATGAACTAGGAAGGTGCTCTTAGCTACATTTATAATCTCTTCTTAAGCTCTCTCAGGTTTTAGGTGGAAACTTGTCGCCACGTCTGGGCGCCATTTGTAGCTGGAAAGTTTCTCTGGTCCCACCAAGCCCCCACAGTCCCACTGGCCTGTTTATAAAATAATAACTCAGAAGGTTATGTTAATTATAAATGCTTGGCCATTAGCTCAGGCTTATCACTGACTAGCTCTTACACTTAAATTAACCCATAATTCTTATCTATGTTTAGCCATGTGGCTTGGTACCTTTTCTCAGTTCCGCCTTGACATGTTGCTTCCTCTGTGTCTGACTGGTGACTCCTGACACAGGTAAACTTTCAGCTACATAGCATTTTTTCAATAAAGAATTAGTTATCCTGATTCTCCCTCAGACCATGTCATTCTCCTTCCTTCACTGACTCCACAACTCCTCTTTGGGACATCAACTCCACTAGAATTGGACTCTGGCAATTATCTCTTTGCAGAAAACAAAGCTCAGTTTCCACATGGCACCCACAGCACACATCTGTACCTCCAAAGTTCCAAGGGATTCCACCATCTCTTCTTGCAGAATGGACAGTGACCTTGTAAGTGGACAGACATGCAGACAGATACCGATGTTCACTGTGAAATATCCCTTAATGAGAGTCTAATGGTTGAGGCCACTCATCTGGAAGACCTTTCACTTGTCCTCTCATACCTGGACCTCAGATATACCAGATGCTTTTGTAGCTGGGTTATGTGGTCTGGCAAGATGCCCAGAACATGTGCCCCAGCATTTACTGGCTTCATCCCAGGTAGAGCAAGGTATGATCAAGGCTTCCACCACTGCCGAAATTGATGAGTATCTCTGTGCATGTTTATATAGTTATATACTTGGTAAAGCTATTTTATCACATTTTCTTTCTATTGTGTGTATCTGCTGGTAGGTGCACAGATGACACAGAACACAGGTTGCAGTCAGAGGACAGGTAAGAATTGGTTCTCTCCTTCCATCTTTTGGAAGCAAAGTTAGGTCAGTAGGGTTGGCAGCAAGCCACATTATTGGCTGCTCCATCTTGCTGAGCCTGACTTTGAGCAATATGGGAGTATATTCTTGTGGTATGTATTTGAGAGGGACTGGTATATTTATACTTGTAGGCCATGTGTAATGAATGTGTCAATTTGGCTGCTATCTTTCATGTGTGTTTGAAGAAGTCTTCATGGGTGTTTTGGGGTTGTGTGTGTCAAAGGTGTTGTTAAGGCACAGTGTTGCCTATGTGAAGCTCTGGCATGTCAGGTTTGGTCTGGCAATGACAAATTTGGCCAACCTTATTAAGCCAGCCCAGCTATCTTTGTTCCACCCAACTCTGCACTTGTAGTTCCCATTTCTTTCTCTGGCCCAGCCTCTGCCATACACACTACTGGACCCTCCTTGGATGTGGCCCTGCCCATCCTGCCACTGCCAGCACTAGATCCACCCACTGTGACAAATTCCCCACTCAACCCTGTCCAAATTCTTCTGCAACTTTCCCCTAACTTCACCCCCCATCCAAGTCTCCAACCACTTTTAGAATCTGTTCCTGATCCTGGCATCTGACCCCACTCTGCCCAGTCTGTCTCTGTGCCCACAGATGTACCCCAACATTCTTGTCTCACCCTCTGGCCTTAATACTGCCAGTCCCTATACACTTTCCTGAGTAATACTTGGAAACAGAGGGAATTGTAATGGGAATAGAAACCTTAGGTATATTGGCAACTTCTTCCTGTAGCTTGCTTGTGCCTTCAAGGACATGCTTAGCCAAATCACAAATATATCACTTACATTTGATAATAGATTCCTGCTGTGAACATTCTAATTTATGACTTGATGAGTCAGATAGCACCCAGCTCATCATGGGCAGGAAACTCAGGTTTCATGTGACATTGTGGCCCATTGTCAAATGTTCAGGTTCCACTAAGGCCTAAGAGTATGCAAATAGCTGTCTCTGAAAGAAAGAATAGTTGTCTGTAGACAGTGTTAGAGCCTTGTTCCAAGTTCAGAAAGGTTTCATCTTTGATAAAACTATAGGATACAAGCAAAGGCTCCTAAGATCATTCCTATCTGCCACAGACATTGAGTCCCATCAGGTCTGCTGGTCCAAGTGGTACAGAAGCCTGCATAGCAACCTGGGCCCATTGAAGACCTTCTCCTTTTCCAGAAAACATAAACCTTGCAGCTTTCCAAGTCACTTGGTCTATGGGCTGGAATAATACAACCAAGTGCTGTCTTCGGAATCCAAACAGGCACACTAAATGTTGTGCTTCTTTCTTGATGGTGGGAAGGGCATGGTACAATAACTTGTCCTTCATCTTAGAAGAAATACCTCTGCATGTTCCACATCACTAATCTCATAAGCATTTCAATGAGGTAGAATACCCTTGAATTTTGGTCGGATTTATGTCCCATCCTCTAATGGGCATATGTGTTACCAATGAGTTCAAAGGGGTTGCTGCTTACTGCTCATGTGGTCCAATCAACATAACGTCACAATAATAGTTCACCAATGTGATATTTTCTGAAAGTGTCAGGTGATTGAGATTCCTTCTAACCATGATATGACACAGTGAGTGAGAGGTAACTTATTATGAGTGTTAAACTGTGAAGGAAACAGTATAATGTCATTTTTCCTTCCATAGTTTTAAGTAGATTGGTTAGTACATGATTAGATGTTAAATTTTTGATTTTTCTGAAATTGCACTGGAAATAAAAATTGCAATTCATGAGGCCAAAAAGGAATTGGTAAGTGAAGTTACCTTTCCCACAGAATCTCCTTAGTCCTCATCAAAATGGAGAGAATTCAAGATTAGACTGATTAGTAAATTACTAATCATGATTCAGGGTCTTTTTCCGAAAATGGAAGATATGTATATAAAGGAGGCTCCAGTAAGGAAGCTGAGGGAGCTGTCATCTTCATTCATATCAATGGTGCTTTACTTTTGATTTTGCCTGAATAAAGAAATTCAACTTTTTTGCTTCTTTTATCAAATATAATGTTTGGTCATTGTTTATATTCATTCCAGGAATATTCTATGAATACCACTTCTTCATGATTAATATCTTCCTTAATTATTGGACCAATAGTCCAAGTTAATGACCAAGTAACCCAAAATCAAACAGGGATCTTTCCCTTGTTTATATGTCTTTTCATTTCCCTTTTGAACTCTGTCACATACTTCTTCATCTGAACTGCCTTCTTCTGGAAACCAGGGCTTATAAACAATTTTCAGGTAATGTAATAGTTGTGCTTTTAATACTGGTGCTCCTCCTTACTTTTAAAATGATGCACTAGCTCAACATAAGTCAAAGCCTCTCCAGGTTCTGCACCATTATTCTCACTCATCTCCTTCTATGAGAGTCCTCATTCTCTTATCTTGTAGCTAATTACTTGTCCCTGTTAAGGAACCACTTGTAATCATTCTAGAAACTCTGGAAGAATTGATCTGATAAATGAGGCACACTACAGTCTTATAAAATAGTCCCTTTATTCAAAGCTTGAGATCATTTATTGGCTTACGGTTAAGAAAGGTCACCTGATAAAGTTTTAGTGTGTGCAAGCTGTATACAGTGATGAAAACAATCCACATTGGACATATGTGGATATGGATATGATAAGATAAAAAGGGAGATTATGGAACCGACTTTTAAAAAGGAACTACTTGTTTTAAATAGGATAAGTAATGAAAAATTTTTTGTCTGAATTTGTCAAATGTTACTGAACTGGACATTGTTAATATATAATGGAGTTTTTTATCTGAATCTGTCAAATGTTAATGGACTAGACATCGTTAATGTAATCTTGACTGTGTATATTGTATATACTTACTGGATATAGTTTTTCTTGTATTAGTTATAAGCTTTTTAAATTTTAGACAAAAAGAGAGGAAATGTGGTGGTATTGTGTTCCCCAAAATATTGTGTATGCTAATAAACTTATCTGGGGTCAGAGAACAGGACAGCCACAATATTAAACATGAGGATAGGCAGTGGTAGCATACGCCTTTAATCCTAGCATTCCAGAGGCAGAAATTCATGTGTTCAAGGATACACCCAAGCATGGTGACCCACGCCTTTAATCCCAGAAAGTCAGCCTTTAATCCCAGGGAGTGGTGGTAGAAAGCAGAAAGGTATATAAGGCGTGAGGACCAGAAACTAGAGGCATTTGCCCTGGAGAAGCCTTTGGCCTGGAGAGGCCTTTGGCCTGGAGAAGCATGTGGCTGGTTAAGCTTTCAGGCTTCTAGCAGCAGTTCAGCTGAGACCCATTCTGGATGAGGGCTCGGGGCATCCAGTCTGAGGAAACAAGACCAGCTGAGGATTCAGCGAGGTGAGATAGCTGTGGCTTATTCTGTCTCTCTGACTTTCCAGTGTTCACCCCAATATCTGGCCCGGGTTTGTTTTATTAATAAGAACTTTTAAGATTCATGCTACATCAATACATATAAAACATAGTTTAATTGAATAACAAAATTATAGAGTACGAGTAACATGAAGGAAACTCGCATCTAACTGCTGTATTGGGAGGAACACAAAAACATATTCCAATAACAGTTCTGTGTTTTGAAGAAACCGAAGTCACAATTTCTTGTTTTATTTTCTTGAAGTGTACACACAAGCAGTAAAAATTCTCCTCACATGACTTCATTGCAGGACAGTGTTCCAAAAATAAACATGAATAAAAGGTAATTTTATTTTAAGAAAAAATTAACAAATACATGAAGAAAACTCTTTTCAAAATATGGAGTCTCCTTTTCTCATCTTTTTGTCACACACAAAAATACATATGTACATGTACATATATACATATACATATCTCTGCCTTTATACCATTAACATACCTGGTGCCCAAAGAAAGCATAAAATTGCATCCAACCTGCTTGATCAGGATTTACAGATATTTCTGATCCACCTAATTTGGGTACTAGGAACCACACTTGCAGCCCAACAGCAGCAATGCTACTGAGTCAACTCTCCAGCTCCCAAAGATGTCATTATAATGCAGAAAATGAAGATATTCCCTTACACCTTCTGCCTTCCATCATTTGCAGGTGACAAAAGTCCCTGATACCTGATCAATGAAGGATTGAGTGAATTTCCATTCCTTTGTAAATGTTTTCTACACATTATTTTAATTGTTAGTACAATTCTCTTGATGTGAATGACCACAACTAATGATTTAGCTGTGGAGAGATGAGTTCACATTATGCTAGGGAAAGTTCTACAATGTGGTTTATACTATTAAAATGTGATTTTTTAAAAAAAATTTTTAGGTGAAAAGGTCTTTTGCCTGCATGTATGTCTGTATGAGGGTATTCGATTCCCTAGAACTGGACTTAGAGACAGTTGTGAGCTTCTTTTTGTTTGTTTATTTGTTTGCTTTGCTTGTTTTTGTTTTATATTTTGAGAGAAGATTTCTTTGTGTAGTTTTGCAGCCTGTCCTAGAACTCATTCTGTAGACCAGGCTGGCCTCAAACTCACAGAGATCCACCTGCTTCTGCCTCCTGAGTGCTGGGATTAAAGGCACATGCCACCACCGCCTGGCTCAGTTGTGAGCTTCTAGCTGGGTACTGAGTTTTAAACCTGGGTCCTGTGGAAATGTACCCCTTTCCACATTACTTTTTTGGATTTTTTTTAGAAAAGATCTCTAAATATACCCAAGGCCTTCCTGGAACTTAATATCATCTGGCCATCAGGCTTTGCAGCAACCATATTGACCTACTGATAAAATGTTCTGCCATTCACTTGTGTTTCTGAGAATGTTAAGAACAAGTGTTTAGTCATCAGAATGAAGTAACATGATTCAAAAATAATGGATGACAGCATAAATATAATTTTCATTTGCAAATATTCTTTGCTATTCAAAGAATCATGTGTTTCTATATTCTTGGAGTATAACATGTTTACAACTTGTAAAGGAGACAGTGTTTTAACTGTGACTCTACTAATCCTACATAATCACCAATGAGATAGCTCAGTGGGAAAAATGTATGTGGACCGCAAGGCTTTACCTCATGTATTAGGTTCATGGAGATTTTCACCAGTGTGAATTTTTCATGATTTTGAAAGTTACTGCAACATGCAAAGACTTTACTACACTGATTAAATTCATAGAGTTTTTCACCAGAATGTCTTCTTTTATGTATTTGGAGATAACTGGGATGTGCAAATATCCCATTGATATTTATACCTTTTCATTCTAGTGTGAGTTGTATGTATTTAATGAAGACTGTGACAAGCAAACGATCTATAACATTGATTATTCATAGAGTTTTTATTCCAAGTAAGTTCTTTGGTGCACTCTTAAGGAGGAATCAGATCAGAGTTTATCACGTTGATTACATTCGTAGAGATCCTCTTCATTATTGGTTGCTTTGTGTGTTTGAAGATACCCTTAATGGCTAAAGCATTTAGTGCATGGTTCACATTTTTTATTTCCCCTTCCCATATGAGTTTTTTTTTGTTTCTTTGAAGAGAACTAGAAGGACTCAGAACTTTGCCACAATGATTGCATTCATAACATTTTCTGAGACTGTGAGTGCAAAGTGAACCAGTACAGACAGATGAATTTCCATATTCCTTGTAATCTCATAAGGGTTTTCTCCAGTGTGAGTTTATTGATGTATTCCCACTGAAGTTGTAAAATCAATTAATTGTAAATTTGTATCACAGTCATCATGCCTTCTCATATCTTCCAGTTGTTCTGAGAGAGACAGAAGTACAATGTTTCCATATCCCTTATGCTCACATGGCTTGTATCCAGAGTGACAGATGATGTACCTGGTAAAGTAAGAATAAAAAAAAGATTTTACCTTTGCATTCACATAGTCTAATATCTTGTGCTTCAAACAGATGTTGATATTGATTCAGGTTTCTACACCATGACAACCTCATTGTCTGTCATGAAGTGCTCCTCTCACTAAACTATGGTAAGTCACTCACTACAAGTATATGAGGAACACTACTTTTAGTTTTAAAGATTTGCTTCTAAAATGTCCTGGACATATAGTAATCCCCTTATCTATCTATCTATCTATCTATCTATCTATCTATCTATCTATCTAT
>CABHPH010134702.1:0-25950 GCA_902168325.1 Peromyscus nudipes | reverse complement strand
TATCTATCTATCTATCTATCTATCTATCTATCTATCTATCTATCTATCATCTATCTATCTATCTATCAGTATTCTCTCATGAATTTCCACATTTTTGGATATCCTACTGAGTTCACAGAGACCAGACCACAGAACACCAGGTGTCTCAGGGAGAAGGAGGAGTGCATGCTCAGGTGACTACTAGGGGTATCCAACCACAGATATTCCAGGTCCCCAAGGGTCCTAGTTAGGATTTTATTGCTATGAAGAGACACTATGACCAGGTCAACTCTTATAAAAACTTTAATTGGGACTGGCTTACAGTTCAGAACTTTAGTCCATTATCATCACAGCAAGAACCATGGTGGCATACAGGCAGACATGGTGCTGGAAAAGGAGCTGAGAGTTGTATGTCTTGATCCACAAGCAGCAGTAGCAGCAGCAGCAGCAGCAGCAGCAGCAGCAGCAGCAGCAGCAGCAGGAGACTGAGACACACAGCTCTCAAAACCCACATCTACAGTCATTCATTTCCTCAACCAAGTCTACATCTACTCCAACAAGGCCACAACCCTAATAGTGCCAGTCCCTATGGGTCAAGCATTCAAACATATGAATCTATGGGGGGCCATTCCTATTCAAACCACCATATTCCATACCCTGGCCCTCACAGGCTTGTAATCATAACATAATGCATTCAGTTCACATTCAAAAGTCCCCACAGTCTATAACACTCTCAAACTTGTTTAAAAGTCCACAGTTCAAAATCTCTTCTAAGATTCATGTGCTCTCTTAACTGTAACCCCCTGTCAAATCAAAATATAAAAGCAGATCATATATTTCCAACATACAGTGGCACAGGATATACACTACCATTACAAATGGAGGAAAAGGGATCATAGAAAGGAAACACTGGACCAAGCAAGATTGACACCATTTGGGCAAAGTCCAAACTGTGCATCTCCATCTATGATGTCAAAGTGCTCTTCAGAATGCCAACTCCTTTCATCTGTTTGACTGCAACACACATTTTTCTCTTGGGCTGGTTCCACTCCCTGTTAGCAGCTCTCCTTGGCAGGTATCCCACAGTTCTGCATCTCCAAATCTACAAGACAATCCAGGCTTCACCTTGACAGCTTCACACAATAGCCTCTCTAGGACTCCATTCAAGGACACCCCTGTCACATGCCTGTGGTGCCCAGACATGGGACAAGAATTTCCACCCAAAACATGAAAAAGCTTTTAAAAAGGGCTCTAAAATGGAGCCAAGAGCAGCTTCCTAGTTGTGTCTCTCAAAAAAGCTGTGATACAGAGACGCTGAGGCCTGAGGGCTTGAGTTACAGTATGATGAGTTCAAGGCTTGTTGGCTGAAACACAGCATGGCAGATTCCTGCTGCAGTACACAGAGGCATCTCCAAGCCACACAGTACACTGCATGATGGATTTAGCTTTTGCTAGTACCATTTGAAAAAAGGGTTTCTGGGCTACATGCTGCTGGATGGAGACATGGACCTACTGCCTCCCAGAGTCAGTGAAGAGCATGGCTCCCAGAACTTGTGGTGAATTACCCCTGCCATGTTGGAAAGCTGAGGTGGGCAAAGCCAGCAGCCAAAGCTGTTATTTTAGTCCTAATAATGCTGCAGTTTAAAGCAATAGATTCACAATAAAGCATATTCAGATAAAATAAACCTCTAAATGGTTTACAATTTGTATAAAAATATACATAGGCTTGAAAGAGAGAGAAAATATATAGTTATATAAAGAAATAGAAAGTCTTAAAAAATAAAGACTTTAAAGAGAAAGTAAAGGTAATACAAAAAATAAGCCATATAAAGATAAAAATCACACAGAGAGTCTGGATTATATTGTCTTTGGGATTTTTAACGGTAGAAAGACATTTGATTGTAAAAGCTATTGAGTTAAGCCAATATATACATTTTAAAGATATCTGGACTTCAAAGTTTATGTCTAAGGATATGTTGCTTTGGAAAGATGTTCTGCTTTTGTTTCCACAGAAGATGAGAACCTGTGGATTGCTTCCAGGCTAATATGGTTTGACCAGCCAAGACCTTCTGAAAGGACTCTAATGACACCATGGCCCAGATCATCCAACATCCAAAATCAACTTCAAGGCCACTGGCTCAGAGAATACAGCCTCACAGACTACTCCAGTCAGGACTTGACCATAATTCTAAAATTTTCTTTGTGTCCCCATAAGATTACCAGTACCCTCTATCAGCAGGAAGTAGCCTAGAAAACTATGCTCATATTACCCAAAAATGGATTATGAATGTTTGTCTTTGTTTAGGTTGTTGGTTACAAAATGTTATTGGTCATAGTCAATCTCCTTCTAAAAGAAGAAAGGGGGATATGATATAAAAATATAGGATAAATATTCTACATTGCTATAGATTTTAGTTTATTGATACAAATTTAGAGTTAATTTTGTTATACTTTATATATATTTCTACTCTTGTTTAAGGTATTATGTTTATTTAACTCATTTAAATTGTAATGGATAATTAAAATACAGATTAATAATTAGTCTTGCTCCTTTTAATTATAAATCATCATAAGAGTGAAGACTAGTAACCACACCACAAAGTCAATCTAGACTGTTTTGAAATTTCCTCTGCCAAAGGAATTAATCCAAAACCTTTCACTTTGGCCACAGGCAGACTCTTAAGACAAGGGCAGAAATCACGCACATTCTTCACCAAAATATAACAAAACCAGTTTCTTGACAACTAACATTCTTCTCTTCTCAAACCTCTTGAGCCAGGCACCCACAGTTCAAATCATACCTCATCACCACTGTCCTCCATGCTCTAACTATGATGGTCTATTAAGCAGCTCTTAAAGCATTCCATTGCTTTCCTAACTCAAAATTCCAAGGTTCAAATTCATTCAAACAAAAACACAGTCAGACCAATCACAGCAATAGCCCAGTCCCTAGTACCAATGTCTCCATTAATTAGGGTTTTATTACTGTGAAGAGACACCATGACCACAGGAATTCTTGGAAAGGAAAATTCTTAATTATAACATTTAATTATATTTCAGAGGTTTAGTCCATTGTCATCATGAGGAGAAGCATGGAAGCATGCAGGCAGACATGATGCTGGATAATGAGCTGAGAGTTCTACATCTTGATCAGCAGGCAGCAGAAGGAGACCAAAGCACATTAGACCTAGATTTAGCATTTGAGACTTGAAAGCCTACTACACATTGACCCACTTCTTCCAACAAGGCTGAAGATGTTTCCTAAACCTCTGTACAAAAATTGGTGAAATGGCTTTTAAATATTTTTAACACCTGAAAGGAGACAGCTGACTCTTTCCAGCAGGTTCAGCTACAACAGAAGGCTGTGCTCTAAGTTCATGCCCTGGCAGCTGCTCTGAGGCCATTGGCACCCCCTCAGAGGGAACAGGGGAAGTCCACAAGGGTCCATCCCACCAGGGCCCAGCTAAAGTCAACTCCACCAGGGGCCGGCTTCAAATATGGGGCCAGAAAGGCCATTGGTCCTGATGCTGCCCTAATCCTCAGCTACAAACAAGGACATGGCCTGTCTGCCGGCAGCCTGGCCACTGGATGTTGGAATGCTCCCATGCAGGTTCATCCTATATGCCATGCCACAGAGGTCCAGCTCCACTAGCACAGGCATCTAAGACTCTTCCAGCCTTTGAGCTCCTCAACCTGGCAGAGGACTGATGACACCCAGACTCAGAGACTCCCATCACCCTTGCCAAGCCAAGGGTAATGCTCCAGGTAGCAGATAAGTCCACCATGTTCCTGGTGGGCATGGAGGCTAATTTTTCATTCTATCTTGACCTTTTACTCAATACCACAGTTCCCTTGCCAATTTCTGTCACAGGGGTGGATGGGACTCCCTCCTTTCTGCCTAAGACCCTGATACTCCCTGGCATTCTTGCAGGATGATTCTTCTTACACTCTTTTCTAATCATACCCATTTGTCTGATATATTTATTTGGCCACTGTATCCTCAGGCAATTTGGAGCCTCTCTCTTCTTGACCTTCACATTCTCTTTCAACTCCCATCTTCTTTTCTTAATTGCCTCACAGGTCTCTGCAACCCTTCTCCTTGTCCCTTCTTCCTCTGATACCCCTTCCCACTCCTGCTTGGAGATCTGTGGGGGCCTTACACTCACCCCGGCCTAGTCTCCTAGACCAGCCTTACACAGATCCCTATTTCACTATCTATGTTAATGGAAGCTCCTTTGTAGACAGATCAGGAAACTGCCAGGTGGCTTATGTGCTAGTCACTTCCACTAAAACAGTTGAAGCAACCAGCCTGCCAGTGGGGATCTCTTCTCAAAAAATTGCCTTAACTAGAACACTCTAATTAAGCACGCTTAACTAGAGCACTGTAGATGGGCTAACATCTACACCAATTCTAAATATGCCTTTTTAGCAGCACTTACTCATTCTGTCCTTTGGAAGGAAAGTATCTTTCTCACTACCAAGGGCACTCACATTGTCAATGGATCCCTTATAGCCAAGCTCTTGGAGACCCTCCAGCTCCCTGCAGAGGTATCCATAATCCACTGCTGGGGACATCAGTGCTCCAAGGACCCATTGGCCTTAGGCAATGCCAGAGCTGACTTGGTAGCCCAGTGACCAGCCTCCAGGCCCACTAGATCAATAGTACATGTATTGTTTTTGAAACCCTCCAATCAGCCCTGTTACCAACCAGAGGAGAGAAACAAACTCCTGAATAAAGGGGCCACACAGACAAAAGATGGATGGTTCTACATAAACAACTGCCTCATCCTCCTTCAGGATCAGGCACTCTCCATCATTTCAGACATCCACCAAACCTTATATATATATATAGGCCCCAAGGCTTTGTTCCACTTCTTAGAGACCTTCTTTTATCCCACCCACTTTTGAGGCCATATTTTACCAGTCTACTCCTCCTGACAGATGTGTGCCAATGCTAACCCACAGGGGGACCTCCAGACACACCTGATATGGCACGAGTTCCAAGGACACCAACTGGTTAAGGACTGGCAAGTTGACTTCACCCACAGGCTCACTCACAAAAAACTCCACTATCTCCTAACTCTTACTGACAATTTTACAGAATGGATAGAGGCATTCCCCACTTCCAGAGAAACAGTAGATGTGGTGGTCCAGGATCATCAAGCTCATGTCTGAAGCCCTCAATATCTCCTAGAAACTCCATATCCCCTACTGCCCACAATCCTGAGGAAAGGTGGACAGGGCCAATGGACTCATCAAACAACAACTCAACAAGCTTTCTATTGAACTCAACTTTTCTTCACCCTCCCTCCTCTCCACTGTCCTTACCCAGATCCAGGCCACTCCACACTCTCATACAGGCCTGTCTTTTGAGATGCTTTACAGAGGGCCATTCTTCCTTAGCCACCATCTCTTGGCCCACCATTGGCCAAAGACCTACCCTACCTTTCCCTCCTATGATCCTTTCTCCATTCACATGCTGACAGTTATCTCCCTGCCTCCATGCCAACAGAACCAACTGCTCCTGAGCCCACCCCACTCTCCCTGGGGAACCAGGTACTCCTCAAGAAATTATCTTCTAAGTCTCGAGAGCCCTGGCAGGCAGGACCCTACACTGTGATCCTCACTACCCCTTCAGGTGCCAAGATCCTGGGACATCAGTGCTGGTACCATCTCTCCAGACTCTAGTAGGCACCTACCCAAGATGAATGGTTTGTAGAGCAACTGAGACCCTCCACCCTCTGGTTTTCCAGAATGTCTCAAAGACAGTCATGATGGTCAGCCTATCTGCTCTTCTGTCTTGCTCATTTGCCTTTGTCTATTTTGTCTTATGTGCTATATTTTCCCCTAAAATGTTCATGTCTTTTAACCCAAAGCCATAGCCTTTGATATGACACCAATGTGTCAGTCAATCTGTTCCAGCTTGAATAGGCACCTTCATATTCCTGGGGAAAGAGTATTGCTACTGTATCAATGAATCTGGCCTGGTGGAATATAATATTCATTCACTTCAGAAATTGTTTGAAGACCTTTGCCAATACAACCAGGACACATCTCCATTCCATTCTTTCTGGCAATCTTTATTCTTCCCATAGCTAGCCCCATTCATATGGCCAGGGGTAATACTCTATTTTTTTCTCTAAGCATCTTGCCTTCTCTGCTTCCTCCCATAATGGATTTCTGAGGTCTCCAGAGTGGCAGTTAATGGAATGCTTCTTCACCTCTACCTCCTGCTGAGCACAAGCCCTCTGACTCATGACTCCCCTCCCCACATCATCACAAGTCAGAAGTAATGAGATTTGAATCAGCACCCATGTACCCCAAAATGTTGGGATGTTCAGCTGGAACCTCCAGATCACTCCTGCTTGATTCAGAAAACACCATTCCTCTCTCTTCAGACTCCACCCTCTCAAAGAATCCCAAAGAAAGTAAAGGTGCCAAAAAGCCAAGTTCTGCATTCTTGAAGGCTGCAGCAGCTCCTCCCCTAAAGTTGCCAGCAGCCCAAGTCCCTATCTAATGTGCTTAGCTTTTGACCATACTTGGGCACAAACCCAGCTTATGGCAGACATGTCATCACCCCTTGCCTACAGGCTATATAAGCTCCCAACTTTAGTTTGGGTATGTGACTTCTCCAGCCCCAATCTCTGGAGCTGAAGGACTCTCCCAGGAGTTGCTTTGCTCAAATATATATATATTTGCTTTTTCAATTCAGCCTGATCTGGCTTACTCTGTCAGTGAAGAAACCTATTATTACAATACAGAAAACCTATTAACCCATATGGTGGGGTGCCAAAAAGGGCACAGCAGGAAGAGAGGACACTTACTAAGCAGAGGAGGAGAGATGAATGGTGAAGTAAGGTGGATGGAAGATGCAGCTGAAGAGACAGACTCTAGAGTCAAATGTGATAGGTGGCATGACAGTAGAAGCAAATGATCCATACATATCTTAGGAGAGTCAAATCAGCAGCTTGATTCAGAGCCACAGAGTTCCTTGGGGAGGGAACTCATTTAAGCCACTCATGGATTTTACTGTTACACCTTGTCTGTTGTGTGCCACAATGAAAGAGATAGAAAGGCAGCCTCATGAAACAGCAAAGCCTTTATGAAATCACCACACAATCAGAGTTGATGGTTGATCAGGCCTTCAGAACAATGATTGGGGAGCCTTGCTTTTCCTTGACAGCCTTAAGCAGGACAGAAACAGGGTTTATAAGCATAAAAACCACAACCATTTGTTGCCACGTTACAGTTATAATTTTCACCAATTAGGAGTCAAAGATTAGGGAATTTCCTTGTGTGTACCACCATTGTCAACTGACACAACATGTAAAAGTTTCAATCTAACCAATCATCCAATTTGTTGTTTCTGCTGATAGAAATAGACATAATATTTTAGAGAACTTAGGGGTGTAACAGACCGTTTCCATTGTCTAAGGAGGAGGTTTTTCAACTATTGTGAAGTTCCCAGCTCCCCTAGGGCTAGGAAACTGAATTTTATTTCGCCCTACAGGTAAAACAGAATCTGAAGTCAAAATGGCAGTGCTTAGTACAAGGTGCTTTTGCCTGCTCCCTTGAGCATCAGATGAATGTCAAAAATAAATAAAAGGGAAAGAAAATGACATGACTGCTCCTAGGTGTATTGGAGGAGAAATTTTATTGTAGATATGTGGGAGAATGTAGCCATAGACAGGGACATCTGGGAGATTCCAGAGTGGCTATGACCAGACTGAGCTGAGCCATGTGTAGGGGGGAAGGGGAAGAAAGAGAGAGGGCAGAGGGAATCCAGTTGGAGCAGCCAGGAGGTCATAGGTCCAATGGAAGGGTGGGTGACCAAAATGTCTGGATTATATACAGAAGAGCCTCTTAATGAAGGTAAGCTAAACCCTTGAGATGGAGAGTTCAGGGTAGGGGATGGGGTATGCCAGCCATGTTCTGTAACAGGTAGGAACTCAGGGATGCTGGGAGAACCTGGTGGCCAGGTTTAGCTTTGATACATTAAATAGGCACCTCAGATATTTGTCCAGGGTTTGAAACTTAAAACTACTCTTATCTGTTTATGACTATTGAGTATTTAGATTTTCGTCTAAAGTTCTTTTGGGAAACTCTCAGTTAATTCTATAAAAATGTAACACTTGAAATAGAGCAGGTTATTATCTTATTAAGTAATGTGCCTGCTAAAGCAGTAGCTCATAGAAATGGTTTCTTACTGGTTAGCAGCCCACAAAATTCTTGTTGCACTGAATGAAATGCTGGCAAATTGTTTATTCCACACTGGTCATAACTGGTAGGTCACAGTAACATATCACTATGGAACTTTTAAAAACTAAAGAGCTTTGTTCCAAGACAACATAAAAATACTCTATGAGTATTGCCTATAGTTACATCTTAAAATCCTAATCTGGGTATAGTGATACAAGCCTTTTATGACAGCATTAGGGAGGCTCAAGGCCAGCCTGGTCAATAAAGTGAGTTCCAAGACATCCAGGGCTAAAAAGAGAAACTGTGTCTTAAAAAAGAAACAAAAATCCTATAGTAATTGCTTTTATAGATGGCTCTTGAAGAGGACAAACAGCAAATTTACACCCAAATTCTACGTGATCTACAAAAAAGATTGTACCCACTCTGGGTTATACAGAATAAAAGCATAATATTGCTGTAATCAATCAGCTTTTATTAGATGTTTCTCAGCCATTGAATATTTTTCTATATTTGTTTGTTGTTATTATTTTAATTTTTTCACTTTTAGAGATGGGGTTTCTCTGTGTAGCCCTAACTGTCCTGGCATTTGCTCTGTAGACCAGACTGTCTTGGAACTCATAGAAATCCACCTGCTTCTGCCTTTGCCTCCTGAGTGCTGGAATTAAAGGCATGCACCACCATGGCTTGCTGTCACTGAATCTTTTTACTGACTTTGCTGTTTATTTAAATTTGGATCATAGTTTTTTGGATGGACTGAAAAGAATCAAAGGCTTACAGTCATAATGGATAGCATTGAAACCCCCGTTTGTGCATCTTCCTCCAAAATGGGTATCCTTCCTCCAAAATGGTTCATCATTAGCTGATCTCATATATAAATTAGCACATAAAGGATAGAGATGCACTAAGAAAAGAAAGTGATTTAACTTGAGAGAAAAATTACTGCAAATGGATTGTGAATGTAGAAAGGATATAGTAGAAGAAAACATTCGGAATGAGGTACTTGAGAATGGAGTTTGGTTCGCAGGAAGTTGAAATGGATGGAACATGAGTAGTTTGGAGAGAGAAATGTGAAGGAGACAAAAAGTGGAACAAAGGACTTAATGTACTCTGTTTCCTGCTTATAAATAAATAAATAAATAAATAAATAAATAAATAAATAAATAAATAAATAAATAAATAAATAGATCCAATCTTACTGAAGCATGAGAGCTGGTAACTCCATCTCTCTAAAACACTAGCAGGAAAAACCTGCCAAGAAGGAAAGCCAGGAGCAGCTGAGATTGTTATTGTTAAAAGGCAGCATCTATAAAATTTATTAGTCCTAATGGGTCCCCTGCTTATTATTTTATCTACTTTTTAAACTATGGAGACAGTAGCAAATCTCCAAAATATTTTAGATTAGAATGGATTTTGTACAATGGTAAATTCCTAAGAATATAAAGATATACTCAAGTTAACAAAAACTAACTCTGTGTGTGTGTGTGGGGGGGTTCCTGTTTTGGCAAGTTGTATCTTTCCTAAGGCAAAATTGTTTCTGGCAGCATAAAAACTACTACCTTTCAATTAGCAAATATCATTGTAATTTTGGAACTAGCTATACCTTAGTATGTATGGATATATATGTACCTATATTCATATATATATATATATTCAAATTTTCATTGTATTTATTTTTAGATCATAAAGGACATTCTCTTTGCATTTCCACCTGTTTTTTGCAAGCAGCATTTAAATTTAAATCACTGTAATTCTTATGTGCCTTCTTCTTCCTCTCAAGTATTGGAATTAAAGGTGTGTGCTTCCCAAGTTCTGTGATAAAAATGTGAACTACTACTTGGCTACTAATTCCTTAAAACTGTTATTCTCATAAGGTTGTCCTAGTTTAATTTGGTTCTCCATTTCCCCCTATTTTTTAGTATTAGGAGTGAACTTCCAAGTTTTTCCAATGTGTAATCTATCATTTTTGCTGATTTATTCTGAATTTACTTCCTGGAAGATTTTAATATTCTAGTCTTAAACACATCATCAATTTGCCCGCTATTTCATTATTTTCAGACATTTTGTCTGTCTCGCCTGTATGAGCTACACAGAATTTGATGTCCTTGCTAAGTCTTTCTAGGTTTTGCCATTTCCAGTCATGTCTCCCATGACTTTGCCATTTAGCTGCCAGTTAGTGGTTTTCCAGTTTGATGACCATATAGCTATACCATTGCTCATGCCCCATGAATTGGAGAAGATAGTGATTTTCCTGTTGTTTTCCTAGTTATTTGTCTTATAGCCAATAGTGCTGTGCTGATTTTGTGATTCCTTCCTCAGTAATGGCCATTCCATCCCCAGGTCTACAGGCGGCCACTTTCCATTTAGTTTATGTTCCATCTATGGTTGATGAGTCATCAGTAAAACATGAATTTGCCAACTGCTGTGACCATTTAGTTGGCCCCCACAGTACAATATGTGCTTCTGTTGGGGGAGGGATAACCAGTTTATAGATGGGGATTATGGGCAACTGAGCTAATTCCTCAGTGTGGGAAGGCACAGACCCTTTTGCTACCACATTTTGGTCACAAAGGAATACATTTCCACCGTAATACCTTTCCTTCCATTGCTAAGTCTGGAAAGGACTCTGCCTTCAAATGGATCCAATCCACCATTGTAAGTGGCACCCTTATGAGCAAAGGGTGGTTAGCAATGACTGTGTATAAGGTTCTCCATTCCTCATAAAATTTCCAGATTTGTTTCTTAAAGACAGAACATTCTCCCAATATGGAAATCATTTGTAAAAGAAACCAACAGGCAAAGTTGATGGCTGCTTTTGGCTTTATGAAGAGTCCCCAGTTGCCAATTCACCAATAATTATGACATCCATAATTAGGGTATCATCTTGTTCAATATTGGTCAGGGTTGTGTAATACTGTAGAGGGATTTTAAAAAAATAACCTGTAAAAATAGCATGTGATTTCTTTAGTGCACAATCATACCAATTAGGAGCCATATCTGAGTTTTGTTCTTGAGTGGCAGGATTAAAGGCGTTCACCACCACCTTTTCACTGTAACACTAGAATTTAGAAAACAACTAACTTACAGACATCTGGGTATCTCTGCTGGGATTAAAGGCATGAACTAAACCCACCCAGCTCAAAAAACTTATCTTAGCTCCAAATTACTCTAACTCTTAGAGATTTGGAAAACTAGTTTGAACTGTAGTAACCATTTGAACTTACTTAAAACATTCTAAAGCTCTTAACTGTGTTTTGAATAACAAACAATAAAATATCCTTTTATTTAAGGAGAAAGTTCAAAAGCTGATGTTCAAGATAGTGTGGGCCACATGACAATTTAGAGTCTACCATTCTAACATGGAATTAATAAAAGTGGTTTAAAAAATTTATATTCTGCCAGTAAGGCAAGAGTGCCTTTGGTAAATTATTATTAAAAATTATTATTATAGCTTATTTTTAATTATTTCATGTCTGATCAAATGAAAGACATTTGTTAGCCTTTTAAGTTAGTTAGGTTCAAATGACCTACCTGTCTCTACCTCTTCTCATTCAGGAGGTCTCTCCTGTTTGAATCTAATCTTTATCAATCTTGATGGTATCCACAGCTTTTTTTATCCTGTAGAAACAAAAGCAAAACCTCTTCCCCAATGTAACACATATTCCAGTTTCCATTCTGAAGTCAACACATCTTTAAAATATACAGGCTGTTTTAATTCAGCAGGTTTTTTTTTCATATCCAATGTCTCTTTGAAGCTGTTGTTCTTCCCTCATTAGCATTTAAAAAAATTAAAATTAAAACAGAGTTGTGTCACCTATCCCTGAGGGTCTTTATTACTCCTATCTGTTTGATAAGTACATCTTTGCAATTAGATCTTTCTATAACTTCTTGTAGGGTTATCTGGTATACCTATGATATGTTTTATGTTGCAATATTTTCATTTTACTAGAGACTTTTGCTGAAGCATTGTCAGTCTTAATTTGGTCAGGTATCCCCATAATGGCCATGGCTTCTAATAAATGTGTAATTATGGAATCAACCTTTTCAGAACTTAAAGCAGTTGCCCATTGAAATTCTCCATATGTATCTATGGTATGGTACACATACTTTATTCAAACTCTGAAAAAATGAAACACATTCATTTGCCAAATTTCATTTCCTTGGGCACATTGAGATAACTGTAATGGAGTTTGGATATACAGGGAACAAGCAAGTCATTTCCTTATAATTTCCTTGTCTATTCCTTTGCTATTAACATGGTGTTTTTTTTACAAAATTCTGAGACTTCTAGCACATTTCTTATTACTAGCTGATCAATTTCATCATTACCTCGTGCTAGAAGGCCTGTAGACCCCTATGGGATCTGATATGTGTTATGTACAATGGATGATTTCTATTTTTGATTACTCATTGCAGTTGAATGACTAGCAAAGTTAATATTGAATCACCCGGAATAAGTTTAGTGGTTTCAATATGTAAAACAACTCTTTCTGAATATTGAGTGTCAGTAACTATATTAAGAGAGTCAGGAAAATATAATAATAATACCATGAGAATGGCATACAGCTGTGGTTTTCTAACTGAATCCTAAGGACATTGAGCCACATATTTTTCCTGAATTATAACCTGCCTCTCCTAATTTATTTGCATTAGTAGAGAACACAGGTGTTCCAGAAATTGGTGTCCTTTTTATTATACAAGTCCCTTATACTATTTATAATTAGTTCCTTTTAAAAACTGAAGTCTCTTGTTTTGGGGATATTTGTTGTTAATCTCTCCCAAAAAACTTACTGCAAACTCTTTGTCAATGTTCATTTTCTGTCCATAATGAGGAAATTTCAGCATGAGTAAAATCTACCACAATTTCTGTTGGTCCTATTCCTGATAATTGATGAAGTCTCATTTTTCCTTTTCTACATAGGTCTTTAGTTTTGGACACTGTATGCTAAAAATATCCTTTCTAAGATATTATCTTCTCTCTATGAGAATGAATAGAAAGCAAAATAACTAAAATTCAGAAACCTTTTCTACATAGGTCTTTAGTTTTGGACACTGTGTGCTAAAAATATCCTTTCTAAGATATTATCTTCTCTCTGTGAGAATGAATAGAAAGCAAAATAACTAAAATTCAGTCAAACTTTGGGTCCATGTGATCCACATGTGCATCCTGTCATGTCTTTTTTACAAGAGTCAATTCTCTCTCAGCCTTAGCCACTAATTTTCTCAGACTATTTAAATCCTTATCACCTTCTAAGATTTGAAATAAATTACTTAGTTCTTGGATAGCTATTCTAATTATAGGCCACAGACTGTTAATACCTTCCAACAATTTTGAAAATATTAAGTTTTCATAATTGATCTCTCCAGATTTGTACTTTGTGTAAACTTATCTTACATCCTAGATAATTCATTGGATCTCCTCTTGGTATTTTTCAGGATTAATTTGTGATCACCAGCAAGGCAAAATTCTGTAGAGGAGAGTAAGGCATGTATACACAGAATATGGAAAGATCCTCGGGAATAGGCATTGTGCCAACTATTGAGAGTAAGTTCCCTGGACACCAATCATATAAAATCAATGATAAGATCTAGTATATTCAAATGGGGGAAATGCAATGTAAAATAATGGATGGAAAGATCTATCTTTACAATACATAGGAGTTTATATTGGTGGAAGAAGTATGGTATCATGAGATGAGGAAAGAGTGCCTTATCAAAGTCTGCCTTTTACAGAGATTGAGACATAAGGGCCTCTTGTAGAAAAGAGAACTGTATGCAATCATATCTTGCAGACATGAAAGAAATGTCTGGGTTTGAAAATTGTTGTCCTTAAAGCATCATGCCCATGTCTATTACTTTTTAACTTTGTAACTGCAAAAAAGTTACAGTTATATAAACAATTAGGTTTTAAAAATAAAGTCTTTAAAAAAAACAGTAAAGGTAATAAGCCACGTAAAGATGGCTATCAAACAGAGAATCTGGATTATGTTGTCTTTGATATTTGTAACTGAAGAAAAACATTTGATTGTAAAAGCTGTTGAATTATGCCAAAATATATACTTTAAAGGTACCTTGACTTCAAAATTTGGATATAAGGATATGTTGCTTTGGAAAGGAGGCTCTGCTTTTGTTTCCACAGAAAGCCAGAGGCTATGGATTTGTTCCAGATTAAGATACATCAGGTTTGACCAGCCAAGACCACCTGAAAGGTCTCTGATAACACCATGGCCCAGATGATCCAACATCCAGAACTGTTTCAAGGCAACTGGCTCAGACGATACACCCTCACGGACTACTCCATATTCCCAAAAATTTTCTTTATGTCCCCATAAGATACAGCTCCCCCTTCCAGCAGGAAGTAGTAAGAGAAGCTATGCCCAAATTCCCAATTATACCAAGCTGGCTTTAGAGATGGAATTGGCTCACTCCTGCTCTAAACCCAAGCATATTGCTAAAATAAAAGGTTAAAAGATTCTTGTGTCCCATATTAGAAGAGCCCTCTGGTATGGGACAGAAAAAAAACCAATATTTTTATTTAAAACAGGTTGATTATAAATGTGATTTCTTTATTAAAAAAGGAAATATGATATAGATATATAGGATATAGATATAGGAGAAAAGGGTAGATTAATGAACCTACTTTTAAAGAACAACAACTTGTTTAAAATATTTTACATTGGTATAGATTTTAGTTTATTGATACAAACTTAAAGTTGATTTTGTTATACTATGTGTATATTTCTACTTTTGTTTAAGGTGTTATGTTTGTACAGCTCATTTAAAATTATAATGGATAATTAAAAATACATTAATAATTAGTCATCTATGATAATCATACTCGTTAGCCATGTTAGTTAAGTCTTCTAGGTATACATAGATATAGTTCAGATAGGCAATCTTCAAATATTTCAAAGACCTACAGAATATGGCATTTAAAATAATTTAAAAATTTAGACTTTCTGGACAGTAAGACATATCTGCTCCTGGTAGTACCGATTTACTTCAGAGAGGAAGAGAGGAAGATGGAGTTTATCTTCACTTTGGCAAAAATAATCATTTGGACAAAAAACTGTTCTTGCCTAGACTGTTTGATCGACTGGACATGGAAGACCCATGGAAAGGTGACCACTAAACTTTGCTTGACAAAATGCTCCTTTATGTTCCTACTTCACAGAGAAAACTGCCAGACATTCTACAGGACACAGAAAAAAATGACTGAGACTCTAGTCCTGTGGGCTGAAGACAGATGCCCCAACTCTACAAAAAAAAATTAGGTGACTGTCCAGGCTGCCAGCTGACTCTGTCTACCATACGAGACTCCCAAAAGTTGCTTGCATCCTTCTCCCATTTCTCAGGTAATATTATATCCTTCTGAGGTCTTTGATGTAGTTGAAGCTAGATAGTTACAATTTTCCTTAGTTATGATAAAAGATAAGTTAGATATAAAACCTTAGACTCACAAATATAAGATAGATAGGATATCTTCTTTAATATTGTAACTGTAAGTTATATATAAAACCTTAGACTCACAAATATAAGATAGATAGGATATCTTCTTTAATATTGTAACTGTAGTTCTTGCTTGATAATTGTTTTATTATATGTAATTTTACTATGTTAAAGTTAAAACCTTTTTTGAAAAAGAAGAAAAGGGGAAGTGCTGTGGATATTGTTCTGTATAAATAAAACACTGATTGGCCAGTGGCCAGGAAGGAAGTATAGGTGGGACAAAGAGAGAGGAGAATTCTGGGAAGTGAAAGGCTGAGTAAGAGACACACTGCCAGCCGCCACCATGATGAACAAGATGTAAGGTACCGGTAAACCACGAGCCACATGGCAACTTCTGGATTAATAAAAATGGGTTAATTTAACATAAAAAACTAGATAGCTAGAAGCCTAAGCCATTAGGCCAAACAGTTTAAATAATATAAGAGTCTCTGTATTTATTTTATAAGTGGGCTCCGAGACTGGCGGGGTTGGCGGGAGCTGGAGAGAAAACTCTCCAGCTACAAGCTGACATAAGTACAATGAGAGCAGGATGTGTCTGGTTCAATATTTACTTAAGCCTGCAAAAATGCTGAACTCTGTGTCTAGACTAAGGTTATGTAGGGGGTGGGAAGATGTATTTGGGAAAGCATAAAGGGGAACTATGTGCCACGCCCACGACGGTGTCGCCCGTGTGACAAATGCCTTGGATGAGGTGGTTACGTGGGAAAGGGGGGCTTGCGGCCCTCGGGTCTATGCCCCTGGCGACCCCTTATCAATCTGCCCGAATCAGGGTGCCAGGCTACACGGAACCACGCAAAATCTGCTTGCAGAGGCTGGCTGGCACTCTACCTCTTTCTCTTTGCAGCTGTGACTATTGCTGTTTCCTTGTGTATTGATTTCAGGAAGTTAGCTGTCAATGTTCCTGATGTGCCCCAAAAAGAGAATAATGATTCCTCAGAAGTGGCCTCAATACCCCCACCTATGATTCAAGCTTCTAGGCAAACAGTTAAAGAGGGTCCTAGAAGTTTGGGGGAATTTATGAATGATTTAGAGCAAAAAAGAGCTTATGACTCAGAGGGACAAAGATTCTAGCGAAGAGAGAATGATAGTAAAAGTCCAGGAACTCATAAGCAATCCACACGTGCAGCCAACAGCAGCTGCAAGGAAACAGTTGCAGAAATTAGCCATTCCTACAAGAATTATCCAGGGACAAATAGAATTTCTCATCAAGGGTCGATGGTGGCAACCCCCTAACTTTAATCCTACATATAATAATTATTTGGAGCCATTGCCCTTTACGGGAGCTTATGATAAACATGGGAACCGATGGGTGAATCATAATAGTATGAAAACAGAAAGGCATAAGTTACAGTTCATGGAAAGCTTAGCTAGGTCCCAACCCCCCCTGGTGCCTTCTCACCCGCAGGCAAAGGTTTAATATTTTCACACAAATGAAATCATGGTTAGAACGATGGTGGAAAGGGTTTAATTTTGATACAAAACAAAGGTCTAATAATTATGTAGAAGGAAAACTTCAGCTAGGGCCGTAATGTTCTCTGTCTGGATGAGGAACCACAAAAGAGGAAATAGAGTATGTACTCATGAGATCTGTTGATCATTCTGAGAGAATTGTGTTACTACATTGCTGATTCTATGTTTAACACCCTACTGGCCGATTGCCATGCTTCCTCAAATGACTGTATAAAATTCACTGCTTGGTCTGAGTAAAATTACAGCAGTTTCACAGCATACTCTGGTGTCTGTATCTGTCTGTCATTCGTCGAATCCCACTTATCTTGAGTACCTTCACCCCGTTCTCCCTCGGTCTGGTGGCCCTATTGAGACCCAGTCCGTGGCAACTATGGAGGCTTTCATAATAATTATGATGCATTCCTTAAAATACACTCTATTTCTTAAAAGTCAAATATATGAGGCAATAATAAAACTGTTTCTGTAAGTATGGTAGAAAAAAAAACACTGTTTAAGTATAAATAAAGATGGTCAAAACTATTTGGGGTCACTTGAGTCAATCCACCTGGTGGTCAGAATTTTTCCTTGCATCGATCCCCCATCCTTGCCTCAGGACCTGAAACCAAGCTGTAGGTGGACCCTGGCAGATAAGGAATGATTTAATCAAATTTAATATTGGAGACTGCAGGAGGCCTATCAGGGCATTTCCCAATGGCAAATAGTTATCCTGACTGCCTTTTGTTGATATGCATTTATTAGTTCAATGCTGGCTTTTGCCATACTTTCTGCATATTCCTCAAGGCTATGATCTTCCTTGTGGATTATCTCTAGAAAAAGCACTGTTTCTAGGAATACCTTGCATACAGTCCCTTTTCAAATGACCTTGACATTTTGATTGCTTTTAAACTATTAGAAATTACTTCTCCTTTCAGAGTAGCATCATACACATTAGATCCAACATCAGCCATATTTCTAATCTCTTCATCTATTGCTGCTGATCTTGCCTCTAAAGGTGTAATGACCCTTTTGCATCCTGAATTGGAATTTTCAAAAGCCAAAGATTTGATAAATATTTGTTTGACTTCTCATCTTTTACTATTCTATTTACAGCTAAAGTCAGTCTTTGTAAAAAAAAAAAAGTGATGACTTCTATTGGGCCTTGTATAGTTTTAATAAATAACTCAGACCTCTCTCCTGATGCTTCAACCTTGGTCCAAGCATTTAAAGCTGCTAAAGGATGTAACACCAACATGTATTCATCAAATTCAATCTGCCTTTGTAACTCAGCTTATTGACCTTCATCTAACAACTGGTCTTGGGAAACATTAATACCTCTTCACTGTTTTATGACCCTAGCTTCCTCTTTCCATTATCTTCACCACTGTAACTGAGAATCAGCTTCCAAAATTGCTTTTGCCAAATCTTTCCAGTCTCGGAGGTTAATTCTTTACCGAGTTCCCATGAATTTATCTCTGCATCACGTAGGGTGAATGCATACCATATGAAATGACTGCTACATTAAATCTCCTCAAATTTAATATTTCTATATGACTTCATTTAACTTCTTTATAATCTTGGGGTTGCCTATCATGTGCTAGAAGTTCTTGTATAGTAACTGGATAAACTAAGGTTGATTTTCTAACAACTTTGGGCCTCTCCTCTTCAGTTTCCTCAAGCAGTGGCATTGTAGGTTCTTGTCTAAATTTCACTGCCTGTGTCTGAATATTTTTCACATTTTCATTTAATGTATCTTATCAATCCACTTTTCATTTTTGGTACAAAAACAACTATGGATATTAAAGACATAATATGATTCACCAGACTGATAATTACAGTAATTATACTTGGTATCATGTTGATCTCAGTTGTCATTTATCTTCATTCAGCTTCTATTTTCAAGCTATTCAAATTAGCATCAGATAGGGTCCTAATGTTATGTATTGTGACATTTTCCATCTTTAACACGGGAAAGATTTTTTCTTTTAATATTACTTAGCTCTCTCCTTGAACATTTCCCAAGTGTCTTACCAAATCTCATTTGGCCCATAGCTAGAGTAATTTGTCTGTCCCTTTGTTCATTCCACCCATTGGAGGGCCAAATATTGTTTTTGACTAAATCTCAATAATTCCATTTAAACAATAATGACTCAGGAGCCAGATGCTGGGGAGAAAACCTGCTATCTCAGAGAGACAGAGGAAGCAGCAAGCTGACCTTCCTCCTCAGATGACATCCCCCCCAAAGACTATCCTCTCTCTTCTGCCATCTCAAACAGAAACCTCAAGCTGAATGTCCCTCTTTTCTACTTCCTGTTCATCTCTGTATATGTCCTCCTGACTCCCTCTTTCTCTCCATGGTTTTCTCTTGTTCACTTCCTGTCAACTGGTTGCTTGCCCCAATCTTGACCTATGCTTGACTTTATTTAATCCTGTTTACAATAAGCAGAAAGCTCTTGGATTAAAGGTGTGTGCTAAGGCTAAGTCACATCATAACTAGAAACAGGATTTTTCAGTAAATAATACAATCTGGGGATTCATAGTATAATCAAGTATCTTTCAACATGATCAGGGTCCCAAAAGGGGGGGGGGTGGTGTCCATGGTGATCAACTGTGATGAGAAGATAAAGAGAGAATGTTTGAGATCAGTAGATCTTGCTTAAGCAGACGCCTCATGCTTGTCAGAACAAGGTCCAGGCATGGAGTCATGTTAGAATATTCAGTTGTTGGCTACATTGTCCCAGGTCTCACTATCTGCAAAGAGGTTACAGGGCTCCACCACCAACTATGTCCACTGCCCATCACTGAGAGAGTCTACATAGGAGCTCAATGACTAAACTATGCCACAAACTCCTCATTGGGGATACTAGGCAGAGGCTTCATCCCTAATAAATGCCCCCAAGATATTCATTGGGGTTTTCTAGACAGGGACTTTACCCCTGAGTCACAGCAATATTTCATGTTTTTTCAAAAATATTACATGGCAGTCATGTTTATTGTCATAACTGAGTTTTGCATCCAGAAGCTCAAACTGTCATGGGAGCCCACCTGTCTCATCCCTGCCATCACCCAGTGTTCCACACTGGTTATGTTTCCTTTTCACAGTGAGGCTATACTCTTTGGTGGATTCTTCTGATGTAGGTGGTATAACAGAATTTGTAACATGTTGGGTGTAGTAGAGTAATGAGAATCAGAGGGACGAAATTTAGGGAGCCATGGCATGACAGGGTTAGCTGAGCATCATTGGTAAGGTCCCAGGCTGGTCTCCCAATGCATAATGATTCCCATTTCTCACTCTGCTGGCTGGGGAAGGTACATAATGATTTCCATTCATCAATATGCTCCACAAGACTTCAGTTTGCAGAAGTGAAGGATAGAGACTGAATGGCTGTACTGTGTGTCCTCAATAGTTGTGGATATGCATCAACTGCATCTCTATCTACACCTAACCACATGCCTCTCCACCTGAATCAAGACCCCACCATCAGTGGTCATAGATGGCTGAAGCAGGGACATGTCCCTTATGCACCACACCCTGGCTGGATCTAACAAGCTATTCCTGTCTCTCTCTATGTCCCATCAACTGACTGTCCTCCACAGAACCAGCATTATCTCCACCCTCTGCAGCAAGACTGACATCTGGCCTCTCAGTGCCCCCCCATCCTCAGAGCTAGCCATGAGGGCCTGCTGCACCTTCAATGCCTCCTTTAGCATAAAGACTTCTTTGGCAAGTTCTGTAATCTGGAGGTGGCAGGGGCTTCATGAGCGGCCACCCTGAACCATAGAGAACCCAGTGACATCTTCACTTGGCAGCTTGGTACAGTCTCATTGATTAAAGACAAGAGCTGAGCCTACTCAGAACTTGTAATTTTATATCCCAGGTGCTAAAAATGTTCCTCATACTTATGTTTGGGACAGAAAAAAATCCAAAGAAAGAATTACTTTGTGACCCTTGAAGAGATTTGAAATCACATTTTTATGTTTATCAGTAAAGTATTAATGACTCACTGTAAGCCCCTTCAGCCAATGAGTGGCCAGGACCCTCCACTGAGGACCTCTATTGCCAGGTTCCACCTGCAGAGCACTCTAACTGCTCTAACTGCTGGAATCTGTCTCCACCCTACAATGTAAAAATCCCAATCTCTGGACATGAAATCCCACCAATCTCCACCCTGGATAGCTCCATTCTGAAAATTTCCACCCCCTTCCCAAGAAATTCAATATAAGCCACGTATTCTCTTCAGTTTGTTGCTGTTTCTCACCCAAGTAGAGGCAGCCACCATCTTTTTTCCCCTCCCAATAAATCTCTTGTGTGAGGCTTTTTGTTCAGTATGACTTCATGGTATTCCTGGCTCCTGACTGCCAGAATACCTTTTCATCCAAGCTTCAATGCTTACATTTGGTGATGTGACTTGGATACTCTCTCCTAGTGCCTGCATTTCCCCTTATGATCTAAGCTGCACTGGGACCCTATCTCTCATCTCTGATCCACCCACAACTAACTCATCTTCTGGCTCACCAGTTGCTCAGCACCCCATCTAACAGTGGCAATTAGGTACATTTCCTCTTTGGTTGGTATAAATTGTCCCTGCATCTGAGCAAGTGACCATTGAGTGTCTGACACCACTCTGGTACTCTTGGAAGTGGAGGTACCCTTAGCCATGTTCTTTAAGGCTACAGCTGACTCTTTTCACCTGATCCTATCCTACCCCCTTGGAGCTGCAATCCTGAAATTTCCTTAGGCCAAACCAGACTATTATGCCCCTTCCTGCCCTCTTCTTGAACCGTCCCTCCTAGAGCTGCCTGTAATCCCACAACTCCATTAGTCCCTTGTGGCTTCTTTGACCTGTTCCCCAACACTTTCCTGTGGATGACCCTTCCCTAGAGCTTGGTTTTCTCTTGCTTTCTAGCCTCTACAGAAGATCTAGTACCAGACACTGAGTCTTTGCTAGCTTAGCCAGCTAAGCTCCTGAACCCCACTGAATGTGGTGATGACCCACTGAATGGCTTGGACCTCATTTGGTCCTCCCTGTGTCCTGGGGATGCCCACAACTATGGGCTACAGTAACATTTTCCTTTTCTTTCATTCATGGGAATTTGTCTTCCATTCCCTTTAATTTCCCCTTTGAGAAAACCTCTTAGAAAACCTCCAGTCTCTCCATCTGACACTCAACCTGAAAGGCCCTAAATTTATTCACTTTTGCAATCAAATTCAGCTTCAATACCCCTTATATAACCAATCCAAGGGGCCACATAATGACATCTTAGATCATAATATTAGTTAGGACCTTTACAGATACTGTGAGCAACTGGGGAAATGGAAAGAGATTCCCATTCACTATTTCTCTGCTCCAAACCCTGCTTGTTTTTGTCTAGTCTCTCCTCCACACCTCACACACCCTGTGTAAATGTCCTGTCTTTTAAGTTACCATAGATGGATCTGTAAGTTTGCTGCAAAATGGAATCAAGAATTGAGACCTAGCAAAGAGGGGAAGAAAGCAAAAAAGCAGGTCAGCTGCAACATGCACACACCACACACAATCTCTTCACTGACTGGTGCTTCTCTCAGCTCCCTCCTGAAGCATCATTTGCCCATAGTCAGGACTCAAAAATTTCCTATCTCTAATCCTTCTTTGTTTTCAGCTTACTAGATTCAGTTTTATGGGGATCCAGGTGTCTTTTAGGTATGAGTGGCATTAGACTGTTGTTTTATACTGTACCACTTGAAATGAAATCTGATGCTGGAGTAGGGTATGGCTCTCCCTCCTCTAGACTAAACCATGCTTGTTTAAAGGGTTCTTTCAAAATCTCTGTCCCATATTAGAAGAGTCATCTGCTGTGTGACAGAAAAAGGATACCAAAACAAAATAAAGAGACAAACTATTACCAATATGGACTATTACTACTCATCTCATACTCTCTTGGTTTTGGTTTAACTTTGGCTAAGGTATAAATCTTATCTCAAAATTTATAAAATGTACAAACTTCCTGTACCTCAAGATTTCTAAGCATATTGGGTCTAATTAAAAACCTGTAAAATATGTAACAAAGTGGTTAATTTAAATCTCATAACAGCATGGTTGATAGTTAAAAATCTATATAAAGGTAATCTTAAATAAAACATTTGGCTTCCTGGCACCTTAGCTGCTGTTATTCCAATGGGATGAAAGTAGCCATGTGACTGACAGCTATTGTTGCTAGAGTTGGAAAGGATGGACTTTGCCATGTGATCTCACTCTCATCTTGATAAAAATGACCACATGACGTAAGCCTTTCAAGGAAAAACACCTCCTCCTAGCTGTGAGACCCAAAGCATATGATTCTTACACTATTTTCAATCACAGTAACAAGCCTCTATCCACAGCCCCTTCTCTTCCTCTCCAGCCTCTCTGGTTTCCCTTTGTCGCTTCTCAGTGACAGGCTGCCCACCAGTCAAGGTTGAGGTCCTCCCTAACCAGTACCCTAAATGAAATTACAACACCCCAGAGAGTATTCTTGCTTGGGATCAGTTTTAACTTGCCTCCTGGCTGGCCACCCTTAAAGAGATAAATTATGAACACAATCCAAGAGGTCATTCAGGACAAACATGATAACTCATTTCAATTTCTAGACTACCTTACGAAAGCCATCTTACAATATATCAATCTACATCCCAAGACCACAGATGGAAAACAATTCATTATGACCTACTTCTTCTCCCAGGATTTCCCTGATATTAGGTAGAGAAAGGATCCCTGACTCTACAGGCAAAAGTCTTAGCAATGGCCTTTAAGGTATGCTGTAAGAGAGATGAAAACACCACAGGACAAAAATATCTGACGCTATGTAAAGGCCTTTTGGCTGACCATAGCAACTGCTCAGGCTTCCTGGCCTCCCAAAGACTGAGAACCTCTGTGTCCTGTTTCAAATGCAGTCAGGGAGGGTCACTGGGCCCAGGCCTGTCTGATCCCTCATAAACCACCCAGACCATATCCAAGGTCCCATCAGGAAAAGCCTTGTGGTATTGATTGTCCCCATGTCCTTCATGGCATGGGGACACAAAGCCCAGATGGCCCATCAGCTGACCTCTTAGATCTGCTTATGGATTACTGAGGGGGCCCTGCCTCCCTTGGCCTGACCACTGCCATCTTTCTCTAGGAGCCTCTGGTAAACATCACAGTTCAGGGTGCTCTCTCTCCTTCTGGATACTGGGGCCACCTATTTAGTCCTGATGGAGTTTTAGTGACCCACATTTTCTTTTTCCCCTCTTGTCAGGATAGGGTAACAGCTTTACCAGCCTCATCAAACCCCACCCAATGTATCACCCAGGCTCAATACTCAGTCTCTGTCCATAGCTTTAGGGGACTTAAGCCTCTTATCTCTGATCTTTTAAAAAAGACTCTTGTATGCCCTTTGGGCTTTCCCCCAAATGGGCATACTCTCTGAAATGCCCTTCAGGGCCACACAACATGTGCACTTCTCCAGCAATTTTCTCCTCTACCTGCTCTAACCATTTGTCTCTCCCCTTCTACTGTGTGTCACTACAGACTCCCTGCTTTGTTTAATTTTACTACAAATGCTACACAGGTGGGCCAAAATACCTTTCTCTTCAGAACTGTAACACTTACATTTTTGGTGCTGAGTTTGGGGACTATTTCCTTAGGTATTTACCATCAGTTTTCCTCCTGGTTCATCCAGGATCCCCAACAGGTGGCTCAGACCATCCTTACTCTCCAGGGCCAAATAGATCACTGAGCCACCATAAGTGCTACAAAATTGGCAAGGATTAAATTCACTAACAGGAGAAAGAAGTGGTCTTTGTGTCTTCCTTAGGGAGGAATGTTGCTTCTATGTCAATGAGTCAGGTATAGTAAAAGATAAGACCTGACAACTCCAAATGAATCTCCAAAAATGTAAGAAACAGCTCGATGCCTCTGGCTAGTGGCTCATTGATAATCCAATAAGGAATTGTATACTACCCTTCTTAACCCCTTCTCTTGCTTTTCTTAATCCTACTAGTTACAGCCTGCCATAAATCTTGTCTAGAATTCTTAAAAAACAGATTTAAAAAATCCCTAACTAGACTTTTAATCAGTTGCTATTACAGGATTACCAGCCCCTAGCCACAGAGCAAAGCCCAGAAACTCCCAATTATACCCTAATCGTGAAGATCAAGTTCACCCAAAGGACTTTGATGCCCTGATTCACCAGGAAGTAGTCTAATGATAACATCGCCCCCTTTCCTGTGGCCTGATTGTTTATCAATAATAAACAAAAAAGAGGGGAATGTAAGCCCCTAGAGCCACACGAGTTGTCAGGCCTTTCCCTTGAGGACTTCTAACGTCTAGGTTCCACCCTCAGAATACTCTAACTGACCTACCCTTACAGAGTAAAAAGCCAAATACCTGGACATGAAATCCCACCAATCTCCACCCTGGAAAGCTCCAACTCAATAAGTTCTACCCCTTTTCAAAGAAACTCTATGTAAGTCCTGTATCCTGTTCAGTTTGCTGCTGATTCTTCCCTGAGCAGAGGCACCCAACCTTCTGATTTTTTGCTTCCAATAAATCTCTTGTGTGAGGTTTGTTGTGTGGTGTGACTTTGTGGTAGTCTTTGGCTCCCAGCTGCCAGGATTGTTTTCCATCCAAGCTGTAATGCTTACACTCACTGCTCTGCCTACCTACAGCACAAAGAAAGCAGACACCACATCATCTACATGTCATCAAATACTTTGTCTATTTGGCCCTTCACAGAAAGCCACCATACCTCCCCTGTTTTAGGGCCTCTGCTAGCACATCTTTGGTAACACTAGAGTCTGGAGATGCCTAGTCATGCCCAGTAACC
>CABHPH010134701.1:0-41508 GCA_902168325.1 Peromyscus nudipes | reverse complement strand
TCAGTGGACTGTGACTCAGAATATGTAAGCCAAACAAACACGTTTCTCCTCAAGTTGCTTTTGGTTGTATTGCTTCATCACAGTGATAGTAGCCCTAACTAAGACAATATATAAAACAAAGCTTATCAATTGGAAGATGGGGTTTAAAGCCTGATTTGGATGACCCCCCTCCACCAAAGGCCCATATTCTCTTTTAAAAGAATATACTAGCTCTCTCTTTTGTCAGTGATTTTGTGGATAGACACTGTGTTTTCCAAACTTTGTAAACTTTTGCAAAGCCATTATCTTTATCTGCTCAGTTCTTAGATATAGGGAAAGCTGTTTTCCAGGCAACTGGTAGTGAAGCATCAGCTCCCAGTACCTGGGTATCTCACCCTGTGCACAGAAGTGTGGTCTCTTTTTTAACTAGTCATCCTGAATGATGAAAATGGTTAATGATGCTATGATGTTGATAGAAGTTCAGGTTCCTATTTGATTTTCCAGGCACTCTAATTCAAATGGCAGTTTTCAGCATAGAGGCATGGGGATGTGGACTCACTGCATATTGAGTTGAAATGTTGGATTTTTTCATTTCAATTCAAGGCAACCATGAGATGTTGAATTTGAACTAAAGTAAATGAGAGGAAAAAATGCAATTTCCAACTTGAAATTATTTTTCAATTCCGCAGTGAGATGGGTTTCCAACATAGGCAGGTTTTATCTTATCATACATATAGGGTGGCAGCTCCTCTTGGAGCTCATCTTAAAGCTACCTTTTCTTTCTTCTTTTTCTCTTCAGTTCCTAGGTCTCTCCTCTTTTGCAGTGGCCCTGGGATTCAGGGCCTGGCAGCAGAGTTTGGGGCACACAGACTCTGGGGTGGCAGAACCTGGCTTTGGGTCTCAACCTTGGCAATCACTGGCTCAGTGATGTTAGAGACTAGCTATCTACTTTTGGACCTTCACTACCTCATCATAAGGTGGACATGATCAGCTCTCCACTAAGAGTGAAACAGTCCAAGGAGATAATGTAGAGATAAATCACTTTGGACAACTATAAAAATTTGACAAATATTGGTTACCTTTATTTAACTTTTGATTCTCTTAAGCAATCTATCTACCCATCTAGCATAGCCTGATCTACTTTCATATAAACTTCCAATCTTCCTTACCCTACATCACCTCTAGCCAAGTTCACTGTTCTTAAGGTCAGTTGAGATGGAGAAAGACCAACAAAGAACCAGATCTTTGGCTCCACTGACCATATTCTCCACATATGGCTAAGGCTAGGGCTAGATCCTGGATACTATGAGTCAGGACCTTAAGATATGGCCAAGTCCCAGCAAAATCTCCACTGTGGCTGTCATTCACCTTTGAAAGGCCATGTACACTTGTAAGACTTTAGCTCTATAAACAGCAGAGCAAGGGAACAGAGTGGAAGACTGGAATTGAGGGATTTGTATAGGAAACCGTCTAAAGAAATTCATTGTTCACACAGATCAGTTAAATGCCCTGGGAAGGATTAACAGACAGAGAGTCATTTAACTGGTTTCCCTGGCATATCTATTACTATGAGCTTCATCAACCCTTTCCCAATAAAACTTGGTAACACTCTTAAAAATCACTCCAGGAACCTATAAACCTATTAGTAGAATAGTCAATCAATACTCTAATGTTTTGAGGCATGGTCTTTCTGTGTATCCCAAGCTGACATAAAGCCTATTGTTCACCTGCTTCTGCCTCTGAAGTACTAGGATTACAGGTGTGCCCTGCAAGAATCCAAATGTTTTTATTTGGAGATAAACCTCACTATGTAATAGCTCTTCAATATACCTGGTGTAGTTCCAAGTGCGTCACATACATTAACTCAGTTTGGCAATGATCTCAGTAAATATGTACAATCTCGTTTTTATAACCGAAGAACCCAAGGCAGAGCAAGATTAAGTGACTTTCCCAAGGTCACATAGTCAGTAAGAGGCCAAACTAAGAACTGAATCAAACAGTTTGGCTCAGTCTCACTTTAAGGTATCTATGAAAGAAAAATAACAGGGTTTTGTTAGGTACAAATGAAATAACCGATTTTTAAATCTTCCCATGGATTTATTTTATTAGATAGAGAGTACTTGCAATAGCCAGATTCTAAGTTGTGTAGATTTAATTATATGTCATATATAAAAGTGTTCTGCAAAGGTAAACTCATTAGGGAAGAGGAGAATCTTGTCTCCCACCAATCAGTGGTAAATGAAGCACACTTATGTGGTATAGGAATTTCCTCAAATGGAAGCATTGTCTCCTAAAGGGAGGAGGGAAACTCAGGAAGTAAATGAAACTTACAAGGCTCAAGAAGGAAACCTAACCACTCCAGGAAATTCCTGAAACTTAAAATATTCACACTACCCTCTCCAGAGTTGCATAAATAATAGTAACTGCTGATGAAGAGAGATGTGGCCATCTGTGCTGCCTGCAAGTCTTGTATAGGAAGCTTCAGGGATGAGATTACTATTTTGAGCACTCTCATGCTAGGCTAGAATTTTCAGTGATGAAGCTACCTTTGAATCACCCATGCTCCTATGAGTAACCACACCCATATTCCTGCAGTTAGCCCTAATACACTCACTGGTTCACTTGACTAGACTTAGGTATGATTATTTCTTTTGTCTGCCATTGGTGCCCTATCTGGGGTGTATTAATGTTGTTCACGTCTCCCCAGGAAAAGGTCACAAAACACAAAAGATGACACCTCCTTTCTGCCTTGGTGCTCAGACTCTTCAAATATGACATTTTATATGTGTGTGCATATATATTACTTAAAAACCTTTGTATTGACCTCTGATTAGTTAAATATCTGTATTTCCTATATTTTGGGTACAGGGTACCCTGTTTTGGGGGCTGTTGTGTGCGTAGAACAGTATTTGTCATGAATGAGGAGATTTAAAAATCTCCTACTCCTGGAAGGCAATTGCTAACTGGAGTTATTTTTTTTTCCTGTTGAACAAACTGGGTGTGAAAGGAAGGGTGATTATGCTTATGTGGGTAGGCTTCTCTTCCACCTTCTATCAGCATATGTTAAGGTAATTGGTAGGTGATACAATAGTTCACTGGTACTAATGGGGATCTAAGCAGCTCATGCTCTGCTTCCCACTCTGTTTCTTGCTTTCATTAGCTTTGCTGTGTGTGACTTGTATTAGTCAGTGCTCTCTAGAGGAACAGAACTGATTGCAAATATATATTATATATATGATTTATACATTTTGAGATTTTTTTTGAGATTTGGGGATTTTAAGATTCCCATCTCAAAAGATCCAGATCTAGGGTAGGTCTTCTCACTTCAAATAGATTTAATTAAGAAAAATCCCTCACAAGTATACTCACCCATTTGGGTTTTAATTAATTCTAGATGTAGTCAAGTTCACACCAAGAATAGCCATCACATGAGCCCATCATAACACTTGTGGAATTGTATTTTACTATTCATTTTGTGTTTACTTCACTTCAACCCTGAGTAGGCAGACTTTTCTGTCCTACCAGTCACTCTGCAAATAAGCACACAGAGACCCAATATTAATTATATATGCTCAGCCAATAGCTTACGCTTGTTTTTAGCTAGCTCTTATAACTTAAATGAACCCATTTCTCCTAATTTATGTACTGCTCCTAGGCTTGTTTACCTCATCTATGTACTTTCCATGTTGCTTCTTCTGAGTCTGCCTGGTAACTCTTGAGACTCTGCCCCTCTTCTTCTTCCCAGTGTCCTCCTTGTTTGGCTCTCCTGCCTAATCTCTTCCTGCCCAGCTATAGGCCGGTCAGCTCTTTATTAACCAATGAGAGTAATACATATTTACAGTGTACAAAGATTGTTGCACAGCAACACTGTAGGAAAGTCCTTCAGAATTGCCTGCTTCATAGTAAAGTCTGTCAGATATGCTAAGCCTGTAGGCCAAAGTTGGATGCCCCAATATTATAGAGAAACTTTGAGTAACTGTCCAGGCAGTGAGATGTCCCTGTCATTAGGTAACATTTTACCCTTCTTGGGTCTTTGGTGGAATTGAAGGCTAGATAGTTATAGTTTTTTCCCTTAGTTATGATAAAAGGTAAATTACATACAAAATTTTAGGCTCACAAAGATAAGTGATAGAATATTTTCTCTAATTTTGTCAAATACAAATGGACTGGATATTGTAACTGTCATTCTTACTTAATAACTCCTCTGTTATATGTATATAGTTTTTCTATGCTAAAAAAACCCTTCCTTTTTAATTACATAAAAAGGGGTAAATGCTGTGGAATAATCCTTCTGTACACTGTGAACATGTGTTACTCTGATTGGTTAATAAAAAGCTGACAGGCTAGTAGCCAGACAGGAAGTATAGGCGGACAGCCAGATACAGAGGACTCTGGAAGGAGGAAGGGTGGAGTCAGGAGAGACTCCAGCCAGACACTGAACAAGCAAGATGTATAGAAAATGAGGTAATAAGCCATGAGCCGCATGGCAAAGCACAGATAAGAAATATGGGTTAATTTAATTGTAAGAGTTAGCTAATAACAAGCCTGAACTATTGGCCAAGCATTTATAATTAATGTAAGCCTCAGTGTGTTTATTTGAGAGTGACTGTGAGACAGGAAAGCTTTAGCTACACTGTAGTCTTAGAATTTCTCTTGGAGACAGTGTGTGGTTTTTTTCTTGTTCTCAGCCTTACAACCCAGCATAGTTTAGCTCAGGGTGGGAATACATCCAAACTGGTCTCTTGATCTTTTAGTGGTAACTCAAGTATTTAATCTTAATGCAAAACATATATTTGTTTTTCTGTTTAATGTTGAAAGAAAAAAAAAGCTAGCTGTTAAGTTTTGTAACTTGATAAACTACCCACCACTCACCCCATTCTGCCTCTTTTTTGTTTGTCCCTTTCCATAATTCTTAAGTCAAAGAATCTTGTGAAATTCTTATTCCTGTCAATAAGTCAACCAAGGTGAAAATTCTGAGTGTCACTGTCCCTCTAGAAAAGAAAGAAGACTCAGCATGTGCTATAGTGGCTGGACTGGATGTAAAAACTTCTAAGAATCAATTTTCCTCTTATTTTTATTTTGAACATATTTACTTTTTTGTTTTATTATTTTCTAAATTGTTTAAATTGTAAAATTCATACTCAAATGTGGGATGACTTAGCCCTAACAGGCCTGAGGGCCGCCTGGTCCAAATCAGTAATAAGATACTTTCTGAGAGCCAACGTGGGTCTTCCGAAGGGCCTAAGCAACAGCATTTGAGACATGATCTGGAAATGACCTGGACCAATGAGAGGCAGCCATGTCACACCAGCCGATGCATATTCATCAGACCTTCCCCCAGGGCGGGGTGGAGGGTATATAAGGCTTGCCTCTTCCTGAATAAACTGAGCTTATTGTTTCAACATCTTCCCAGAGTCTGTGTTGTTGACTCTGCACCTACTCATCCCCTCCCCCAAAGGGAACAGCACAGGACCTTGCCATACTCAAACATGGTACTTTGGTAAAAGTGCAATAGCTCTCCCTCCTATCCTAACAACCTCAGGAGATTAGAGCACAGAGCCCTCACTGAACAGAAAGAGTGTGTAATCAAATTCCTTAGAAGCTGTTTTCTCACTCAGCTGAAAGACCTCAAAGGCACCTGGCTTCCTGCCCCTCCCTGCCAAGTTCCTTTTCCTATTTATCCAATTGTGGGGAGCTATTTGTGTCTCTTCAGTACATTCTCCTTTTTTGCTTCTATGTAGAAAATCAAGTTTCTGTTATTTGATGTCAAGTTCCTAATGAATGCATCCATGGAGGTTCTTGAGTCCCCCAAGATATGCTCCTGGAAGCCACAGAGTTGAGGTTTGAACCCAATTTATTTGTAGTCAGTTTTTTGACCTATCTCTTACATAATACTTGAGGCCAACTAAATATACAATAATCATGTCATCTTTGAGGGCAGAAATAGGTCTAAACTGAACATGACTTCAGAATTGCCTGACTGGGAAGATGATATACTGAGACGTGAGCCTTCACTAGATCTCATTGTTCAGAGGCAAACTTCACACCATATTAATTTTCCCAACATGCCATGGGTATTTCCAAGACCTTCACCTACGTTAACTCAACCCTCACAATACCCTCTTTGCTAAATCACGAAACAGGTCCCAAAGTGGCAGTGCTGAGAGCAATGA
The DNA here is from genome assembly GCA_902168325.1 of Peromyscus nudipes. Lineage (NCBI taxonomy): Eukaryota > Metazoa > Chordata > Mammalia > Rodentia > Cricetidae > Peromyscus > Peromyscus nudipes. The sequence continues at coordinate 35,356 of CABHPH010134701.1, read as the reverse complement.
CTCAACCCCCACTTGAACTGGGTTTTGCTAGAAAACTGAATCCTGAAGCATTTCTCCAAAGCCCTTAATGACTGGCTGAACAATCCTGACTGCAGCTGTCAGAAATTCTCTCCTGACTACATGCTAACCAACCACTGGCTCTTCCAACTTCTGAGCAGTCCCCTGACCCTGACCCATCATACACCCATATAAAACTCAATGAGCTTTTGAAGCTATATGCCTTGTGCTATATCCTCTACTGTTCTTGGCAGCTGGATAGTTTCTTTTTATTTTTATGAAACTGTTCTTTCTTTCCACAGAGAATGGTTGTATTCACTGGTCTCTTGCTGCACCTGCTTATACTCTTGAGTGACTATTAGTGTTTTTCTTCAATAGATAAAGAGGCTCAGGCACAAAGAAACTGTCAGTCATACTGCAGATCCTTGGGAAAGACCCAGCAATAGTATCATGGCTAAGAAGTGAAACAGAATTTTAATATAATACAAACAAGAATGGAATTTGATGTTCCAGTGTTCTCTGTGTGTGCATATGTGTTTGTGTGTATGGGGTACTTAAGGATAGTATCTGGTCAGAGGTCCAGATGGGGATGTCTGTGTAGCCCTGTATGTAGGTAAGAAGCAGTAATGGTCATTCATTCAGAGCCCCTGCACCACAGTGTGGGATTGGGAGCTAGGAGTCCTTTTTCTATCCATTCACAGACCAAGAACAGCAGGCTAGCACAAGCTTGGGTGTCAGATACATGCCTGGATTTGAGCTATAGCCTGAGAAATTATTCACATATAACTTTGAACACATTCCTAACAAACTCTGTGTCTGGTTTCTTAATTGTAAGTTGGGATTAATTGTTAGCACCTTATAGAATTGAGGACCTTGATATGAAACATGAACACTGTGTACCCTGTCTGACAGATTGCAGGCGCTTAGCAACAGATAGTTGTTTTTATCAATAATAATACAACTAAGTGGTAAGGATAAGTCTCCCATTTCCAAACTGCCCTCCAGGCCATCCTATACCATCTGCTCTCCACTTGTTGACCTGCTTCATCACAAAACCTCCCCACTTCCCCACCCATCCAGGAATACCTTTCCTTCTCTTTCCACCCTCATTTCACATATACTATTGCTGCAACAGTAGTTGGAAAGATGGGGAAATAATAACTAATTTCTTCATTATTTATTCATCTATCTAGAGCTAGCATTTCCTGGAACCTCCTCGTGGCTGGAGTTCTGCTGAAAACAACTGCACACATCTCCTCTTGTTCCCCACAGTAGTTCCATCAACCAGGCCTGTTCTGTTTTGCAACTTAGGACACAGATGTTCAGAGGGATTAAGCACCTTGTCCAAGCTCATCCAGTCAGTTAGCAGTGAATCTAGTATTTGATTCCAAATCCAGTGTTTTGATGAGCATTTGAGAAGACTATGACCAAGGAGAGATGTTTGGATTCCAGACAGAGGGAAAATAAGCCAATAAACACTACAAACAGATTTCCCTATTTTAGGAGAATAAATGATTTTTCATTAAGCTTTTGAAAGTCAACCCAAGATAAATGCCACCACCATTTGAAACCATTGAAAGGACAGCCAAGTGTATATTTTTCAAGTTTGAAGCTGTCTGGATACGTTTGGAGGAAATATTAAAGTTAAGTGTGTCTAATGTTCTACCCACTCCACCCCCCCAACCCCCACACTGCCCCCACAGAGTCCTCTTTCTCTCTACCCTATAGAAAAATGCAGACTCCCCAATTCCTCAGGAGTCCTTTCTGTTTGGCTTGTGTACCAAGCCTGTGCATCACAGAACACCCAAGCTTACTCAGAGAGTGTCCATCTCTTCATTTCTCTGTGGTGATTGTTGCACGCCCATTTTCACTGAGCAGCACAGGCTGCGCAGAGCCTTTGCTCAATGAGACCAGGAACTCAACATGATATTTCTTGTGCCTCTAGACTCTAAAATATAGGGCTAAATGACCAGGCCCAAATCTCCATGCTCTGAGGCTGGCTTACCCGGGGCTCTTGTGCTAACATATCCTTTACTCCAGAGAACTGCTGACATTATTACCTAGACAACTGTAGCATTTGCCGAATTATCACTGTCCTCCAGAACCTTTCCCTGAGGAATGCCCTCACTTGTTCTTGGGATGATGGGTAATGAATTGTGCAAAGAAAAGCCAGGCTTCTTGGGCTTTTATAGTAAATAGTTGAAAAGCCCTAACAGTTTCTCTACTTTATAACCTAAGACAACCCTCACTCTGTGAAAGAGATGAGCTATGACTGCTAAAAGATACAGTTGTAGTCAAGGGCAGATGCAAGTTTTGGTCTAAAAATGACCTCTCATTCTGATGTGCGTATTTATGGGTTTCAACCTGCATAGGTGGGCCTGGTGGCTATGAGCGAGTGTTTGCACCTGCATGGATGAGCCTGGAGATTTTGAGCTCAAAAAAAGTGAACAGATCCGAGTAGTAGATTGAGGAATGTATTGGATTAATAAAGGAAAAAGTAAAAGGAGAAAATGATAGGAGATAAAGAGAAGAGAGAGAAGGGAGCAATATGGACAGAGGGCAGGGGTACTGAACAGCCTTAAAGGGGCCTTTAAATATCCTGAAGTGATGGGCAACACGCTCCTGAAGATGTAGGTGCATACCACCTCATCCATCTTCCCCTAGACTTGAGTGAACTTTGTTATAGGCCAGAATAGCTTGTGTGACTGGCTTTCTGAGTCAAAATAGAGAAAAGGATCATGTTCCAGTCTCTGGAGCCCATCAAATTCCTGTTCCTTCAAGACTTAAGTCCCTCTGCTCTGAGAATCTGACTTTCCCCACCCAACCTTAACCAAAGCCCTTAGTTTTTGCCTAGACTCATTCCCACATCAGACTTTCTTTTCTCCCCTGCCAGAATCTTTCTGTCCTTGTGAGGTCAAATAGTCTTTGCTGTGACTACTCAGAGTAAGCCTCGCCACACACAAGTGACCAGTCAGAGGTCGCAAAGGTAGGGCCTGAGTTAGGACTTTTATCAGTATGCTGACTCCTGGTGCAGCACGTACTCATGATTGGGGGCTGTGATTCTATTGTAATGGGAGTCTGCAATAGACCAGGGGTTTTCAACCTTCCTGATGTTACAACCCTTTAATATAATTCCTCATGTTGTGGTGACCCCCCAACCATAAAATTATCTTCATTGATACTTCATAACTGTAATTTTGTTACTATAATGAATCATAATGTAAATATCTATGTTTGCCGATGGTCTTATGGGAACCTCTGTGAAAGGGTTGTTTGACCTATAAAGGGGTCATGACCCATAGGTTGAGAACTGTTGGTCTATTCAGACTGCATTGGTAGTTTTCCTCAGATAAATTGTTTAAGAAATCAGAAAGGTGGAATTTGCCCAAGTCTGGTTTTAGGGTGTTCCTCCCATCATCTGAAACCTGAAGTTGTCAGGGCCTGACCAGGGATGCAGATGTTTTTAGAAAGTATGTTAAGGGATACTTAGGAAATTAATAGCATGAGGCCTCTGAAAAACCAGTAAGTATATGCTCTTTGGGAGCTCTGTAGGAGCTAAGCTGCCTCTGGTTTGACATAGGGCACATCCTTTCATGGATTTTCTCCCTGAAATCATGGCTCCACTAAGCACACCAGGGTCTAAGAGCTGAGGAGAGGCTCCTAGAAGACAAGAAAAAGAGAGATTTTTTGCTTTAGGCCAGGGATACAGAGGATCTGGGATGGAAAAGGGGATTGCAGGTTCTAGGAGCTACTTCAACCGTGTCAGAGCCTCTCTAAAGGGGTGCCAGGAGATGGACTTGAGACCAACATCCTCTCCGAAGACGCCTAGGCCATGTCTGCATTCCAAGAAAGGCCAGGAGCAATGACAGCAGAGGCAGAGGGACTCCTCACTGAAATCCCACAGCCCATAGGTAGAGAACAGCCCCAGAAAGTACACGGGGGCTTTAGAATGCTGAGTACCTTGAAATAAGCATTTGCATTCAGCTTGCCTTGAAAGTTAAATGCAGGAGGAGATGAGCATTGGTATTACTACTTCCTCTTCCTTTCTCCTCTCACTTCATTCAAGGGTCAGTACAGACTCCCTCGTGGTAAAATCCACACTGTGTTTTTCAATCTTGGGAAATGAACAACTCCTCCAAGCCTCAACTTCTTTATCTGTAAAGTTATGACAATAAGTGCCCACACTTTAGGAAACAGAAGATAGTGTTCAGTAGGAAATACACATGAAGAACACAACAAATACCTGGACCATACTGGTATTCTTTGGCTATAGTTCTGTGCTATTTTAAAATAACTTTTCCAGGTCCACATTCTCAAGGGCCCTGCAATACCAGAGATTATCTAATTTTGATTGCTTTAGTTATTCCTTTGAGTTCTGGTAGTGATCCTCCACCATGACTCCCAATGGAGCCTTCTAGAGATCTCATTTGCAGACTCTGAGACTCTTAACTGAGGTCTGTCTACCAGGAGGCCGGCTCTTCCCTTGCACTTGCCCTCATGATTTCAATGCTTGTGTTTGCTTTCACTGTTTTAAACATACCTTGTCTTAATGTTGACTTGACCTTCACTCATACTGACCCCTCTGCCCTGCATTCTCTCCCTTCCAGTATATGTGGCCAACTTTGCTCACCCTTCATGTCTTGGCTTATAAATCATTTACCCAGAAAAGTTTTTATATTCCTTGTCCTGACACTAAATCCTTTTATATGTTTCTATTATCTCCAAAGATTCCTGTAACAATCCTCATACTTACACAATAGTTGCCTTAATTTCTGTTTTCTTTAATAAATGCAAAACTACATGAGGACTATGATCATGAGAATCCTATTGTGGCTGATCACTTGTACAGTGCCTAAAAATGCTTCACATTTGTATTCCAAAGGTTCCTGATAATTTTTTGCATGCTGTTGGCTCATTAGCTTGTTTGTAACTCCATTGAAAAATGTCATTAGTGTGTGCTAGTTTTACAAAGTAGTGGGTTTCATAATGATGTTTTTGTTCAAGCATATCATGTACATTGACCACATTCCTTCCCTATTTCTCTCTATTCCCCCTGCCTCCTCCCTTTCCTCTTCCTAAACATTCTTCCTTCTGTTGTCATGTTGTGTGTGTGTATACACATATAACTTGGTTTCATATTTTAGTGAAAGCATGCAATATTTGTCTTCCTGAGCCTGACTTACTTCACTGCCTTAATTCTAACAATTTTATGCCAACAATATAATTTTATAGCTGCATAAAACTCAATTGCACATGGACAGAACATTTTCTTGATCCATTCATTTGTTGATGGACACCGGAGCTGACTGCATAATAACACTGGAATGAATAGTGTCACAATAAACCTGGATCAACAGGTATCTCTGCAGTGTGCTTGGCTTAGATTCCATTTGGAACATACATGGGGTGGTGAAGCTGAATTATATGGTTGTTCTAGTTTGACCTCTTTAGTGGCTTCACTTGTATCCATTTTCACCAGCAACATATAGTAGACCTCTCCTCCTGACTTCCCTCAGGCTAACAGGAGTGAAGTCCTATCTTCTCAGTGTATTTTGCTTTGCACTTCCATGATGGTTAGAGATGTATAACTCCCTTCTCAGTTTTCCCTTTTCATGTTTATTTGGGACCAAGAAAAAGATAAGAAGACTGATATCGCCTATAGTAACAACAACAACAACAAAAACCATTCCTTTGCATATTTTGCTTTTGTTAGATAAATAATTCATAATTATAGAATTATAAAATATAAATACAAAGAAGTAAAAACCACTACAAAGTTTTTTTTCTTATAAATATATAAAAATATGTCACTCTCTACATACTGTATTGTAACCCGAGGGCTTTTTTTTTGCATTTGGACACATTTCAATATTCAGAAATATATAGCATATTTTAATGACTGGGTGTGTTAAATGCCATTATGCAAAATCAAGTGTTTTAGTAATCCCTCAGTGGTGGACATTTAGAATTTTCTCTTTTTATTTTTATTTTTTTTATATGGTGAACTACTTTGTAGCAAATTTCATTGCTACTAAATCTGTAGGCACCCATGTTTACTTCCTTCAGTTAAATTCCTGTGAAAGGAACAACTGCATTCAAGGGTATTTTTCAAACCTTTCTGATGCACACTGCTAAATTGTACCTGAGGTTTTAGGAATGTATAATCCAGAGTATGGCAGGAATCATTTCTGAATCTTTTAGAGTCTTCCCTGTGGCAAAGCTACTTGTCTATGAGATTGGCTTAGTAAGCCAATCTTTTAAATACCTCCGACCAGACAGTCCTAACACTCACTTCTTACCTACCTTTTGCATCTGCTTTATTCTGGCCTGTCTCTCAATGAAATGGTAATTATTTTCCAATGGCTGCACACATGTTATGTTTAAAGAATGAACTCCATGTGCTAATATCTCTTCTATAAAGTTGCCTAGCCACTCATCTCATTCCTTTACAGTCTAATTAGCGAAAAGTAAAAAATCCCATCTCCCATTGTGTCAGTGTTTAATATTCAGTAATGGAACATGCAGCCCTTTTCTTCAAAGAGGTGGAAAGAAATCTTTTCATAATGGCAAACTATGGTTATGTAGTGCGATCAACACCTTTCCTTGAAGAGTCAACACTAAGGCAGCTTCAGAGTTTTTGTAGGTATTTCCTCTTAATGTGTTTAAACTGCTTAGCACTATTTGGATCTTGGCACTTCTGCTAAATCTTTTTCCTGTAGTATCAGTCTTTGCAGTCAACTTCAGAAGTAGGCAATCTCTTGTTTTACATGTGAAGATAAAGAGGTTTAGAGCCATTCATACACACACACACAAAATGCCCATTGAAATCACAACTATCACCCAGCACTGCATGTAGCTGCCTGGTGATACTTGTAGACTTGATGAGATTGCTTTAATTGGAGCAAATGCATGATCAAAGTTTGTTCAAGGAAAATTAAGAAGGAATTAGAGTTTGTGATTGCTTTATAAAATGCCCCCTTAAAGAGATTTTCTCTAAAAAGAGGGAGAGAAGTACAGGAAAGTTAAGAGTATTCAAGAGATGGGCTTTTTAATACAATTTAGGATAAGAGCCTGTGAGGACGGGAATGGATGGAGGCCACAAGGGTAGTGCTCAGGGCAGAAGGAGTTCATCCCCATGCATAGAAATGAGATACATATTTGGAGAAAGGTAGAGGTGGAGATAGGAGTTGTTGGGAATTCCCTCTTCTTGTTTCCATTTTACTTAGGAGAGCAGTAAGTAAGGCCATTAACTGGGAGGGAGAATGGTGAGTGTTCCAGTTTGCTTCTTTGTTAATACGTTAAAGCACTCACCAAAAACAGCTTGAGGAGGAGAGGGTTTCTTTCACTGTCAGGTTATAGTCCATCAAGGGAAGCCAAGGCAGGAACTGAAGTAGAGGCCGTGAAGAAAAGCTGTTGACTGGCTTGCTAAGCTACCCTTTTGATACAGCCTGGTCATTCCAATGTAGGGATGGTACTGCCCACAGAGGGCTTGGTTCTCCATCAATTCACAATCAGGAAAGTGCTCCCATGGGCATGCCCACAGGCTAGTCAGATGAAGGTAATTCTACAAATGAGGGTCCCTAGAGGGGGATGTCTTTCTGTATGCTGTGAATATGTGTGGCTCCTGTTGGATAATAAACAAAGCTACATTGGCCTATGGCAGGGCAGGATAAGGTTAGGTGGTACATTCAAACTGAAGAGGAGACAAAGAAAGGTAGAGTGGGGGAGGCGCCAGCCCGCCACCAAAGGAGCAACAAGATGCCAGCAGACCGGTAACACTATGGCCATGTGGCAACATATAGATTAACAGGAATGGGTTAATTTAAGATGAAAGACATAGATAGCAAGAGGCTGAAGCCATACAGTTTTGTAATTAATGTAAGCCTCTGAGTAATTATTTTATAAGCAGTTGTGGGATCGCAGGTGGGAGAGATTTGTCTGGAATGCTGGGCAAGGCAGGCCTGGAGAAATTTCCAGCTACAGTTCCTTTTCCTGGGTATGTCAAGTTTACAACCAAGATTAGCCATCCTGGCAGGGGTGGGGGCCGACTTAAGGAGGTTTGAAGAGGGCAGAAAGATGAGCTGATAAGATATGGAGGAGAGATGGCAAATGGGATAGGGATGGAGAGGTGGCCACAGGACAGTATTAAAGGCCTGCCTGAAGATGGTACTCAGAGGTTAAGATCAGTCAGTAAGACTGCATGTGTTTGTCCAAGCAGGCCAAGAGGTGGATATAACTAAATGTATCATACAGCTAAGCAAGCATTTCAAAGAGGGGTAGGAAAATTAAAGATCTATGCAAAGGAATAATGGTAAATGGCCATGGAATTTTAAACTGCATAAGGAGAGAAAACAGCCTGTAAAAATGGGACAAGATAGTGAAATACTTGTGAATAAATGTACCAAATGACCTGATTGAATGGACATATTGGTGGATGCAGGTGATTAGTTAGGTAGAAGGTAACAGGCAGGGAGTGAGATAGGTGAATTGGGAAATTGGAAGTAAATTATGCATTCCTTGAGGTCATGCAATGTTATAGTCCAGATCTGAATGAACCTAGAGCCCACCTAAGCACCTGGGCGATGTGCTGAGAGATGCTTCGGTTCCAAGAACTACAATTGACCTTAAAGTATCATTCATGCAAATGAGACCCCATGGCTTTCTGTGGGTGAGTATTTATAGCTTCACATGAGAACAGAAATATGAAATTTTTCCCTCCCCCCTCCCACTTCTTACAGAAATAGCAACCAGTTCAGATGGGCTGGGTTGATTCCACAGAGAACATATGTTTGCCTGTGAGGGGGAAACAGACAAAGCCAGCTAATGTGAAAATGTGGGGTCCCTTGTGAGTTAGGGGTTTAAATATCACTCTGTGATGTTTGTGTCTGTGTGGTGTTCTCCATGAAATTGATTGTTATCTTTCCAGCTCCCTGTCTTCCCTATGGGTGCTTGGCAAGGGTGCCCACCCTTTTAAGGTATTAACCATTCTCTAACAGCAGAACCATGGGCACGCCTCAGTCTCGTGTTATGTGCAGAGCAGAATTAAATGAGAAACAGAGCCTGTGTACTGGGTTTGTGAGGCAGACTGAAGACAGACTAGAAATGTTGGGTGGCAACTCTAAGTTTCCTGACTATATCCAGTCGCTGTAGGGAGCTGTGCATCCTTCCTGTAACAGCCTGTCTTTGTCTCTGTTTCTCTCTCTGTGACATACATATGCATGCATGTTTGTAGCATGTTTGTACTTTATGAAAGCTGTGTGCCTTGAGACCGTGCCCTGTGCTTTGAACATTATGAGAAAAATATAATATCCAGTCCCCAGAGCTTCCTGTGGCCATCTATGTGAGAAACAGTAATTATTCAGACTGTGAATCTTGGATATTTCTGACTTTCCACCTTTCAAATGATTATGTAATTTGGTAAATGCTCCTTTGTAATTCCAGGTTTCTGAGGTAATGTAAATGAAGTGCTGGTTGTGTGTCATTCTCCTCATCTGCCCTCAGTGAAAGATGCGGGGTTTCCCTGCAGGAGATGGGGATGCTTGGCTTCTGTCCAAGCGGAGTTTTAAGCTTCATTGATTTCAAAGAAAAGTGTGATTAAACCACAGGTCCATACTTTAGTGATGGGATTATCTAGAAAGAATGAGAAAATGAAAATAATTTAGAAGTGTGTGTGCATGCGTCTGTCTCTATGTATATGATGTCTTTGTGTGTGTATATATGTGTATTTATGTCCATATATATGTATGTATGTCAGCATGTAGGATATGCGCACTGTATGAGTGCATAAGTGTGTGTGTTTGTATGTGCGGGTGTGTACTATGGAGTGGAGAGCAGAGAGCTTGAATCCCGAGATTAATGAAAATGATGTACGATTCACAGTGGTAACAAAACTGTACAGGGCGAGGAAGGAGAGGTCTTGCTAGAAGTGTCAACCTAGCCCTTTTGTATATGGAAAATAAAACAAATGAAAGCAAACAGAACAAATGCCGTACATCCTAACCACACAAGAGAAACGATTTGTCCGAATTTGGATGACTCAGTGATGAAGTTAATGTCTTTAGAAACAGTTCTTCCAAGGTAAGTCAAGAAGATTGACTATGCGGAAAGTGATAGTTTATGTCAAGAGCCCAACCATAATAATCACCCATCAAACCACTCATCTCTTTGGTACTATATTAAGGCTCTTTAGGCTCAGTTTTCTGTTTTGCTTTTGAGACACGGTCTCCCAATGTTGCCCTTAAGCTATGAATCATCCTGTTTCAGCCTCTGAATAGCTAAGATTATAGTTGTACACTAGTAAGTCCAGGTGCTGGGTACATATTTCTGTTACTCTTTTCAATAACCATAGGAGGGAGAAGATATTTCCATGTGTAAATGAGAAAGGTGTGAGTGAAAAATGAATCACTCACACACACATAAGCACAACCTCCAAATAGCTTCGAACCTACGACTATCTGTCCCCAAAGGTAAGCCCTTGGCTTTTTCTCCATTACTCCTGGCTTTTCTTGTATATTTTTAATCTTAATTCCATGCCCACAATACCTCTCACTGTTATGTCCTATAACACTTAGGCTTTTGATGATAACTTAGACATCAGAATCTTCTACTCTGTCTCCCTTATCATACCTCTCTTGAATTAGAAGAAAATTTAAGACTCAATTCCAGTGTGTAAGCTATAGTAAGAATTCACTAAGCGGCATTGTAGGGAGTCAGGTATCTATCTGATTCTTTGTTGAGGACCTTCCCAACTTATGTTCATGAGTTCTGAACTTTATTGGAGTTGAGTTTTGTCACTTTCTCCATTATGTTATTTTCAGTACCACATATTTCTATATTGTAATACCTAGTGTACAGGTGAACAGCCTAGCACATAGCAACTCCTTTAAAAATACTACTGGAAAAATTAGTAATGGCATCAAGGAGTCACTGGGGATCCTAAGCTTTGTAAACTCCCATTTTCAAGTTGCTTCAGTTAAGTTTTATAAAATGTGTGTTTGTGATGCAAATACAACTTCAAAATATCTGTAAACTAAATCATTGATTAGTGATGGCTACCGGTGCCCATAAAAAACCCAATGAACCAAAGAGATAAATGAAAAGCAACATCTCTATCTAGCCCCCCCCCAAATTGTCATTCCTAAGATCCCAATAATTTTCGTCATCATCATCATCATCATCATCATCACTACCACCACCATCATCATCATCATCATCATCATCACTACAGTTCCATCTCTTCTACGGACAGGCTTTTTTTTTTAATAATAGATAATGTATATTGATCTATAATAATATGTACCAGTGTATTGGAGTGATGACTCTGATACTTAATAGCTCTGTGACATATTGCTCAAGCTTTTCAATCTTATTTCACCCTGTAGTATTTAAAACAATTTTATTTAAATTATATATCTCCAAAATAAATTTATTCTTTGGAAAGTCCATACTTTTCATGTATATAATGCATTCTGATTATTCTCACCCTTAGTCTCTCTTATCCCACTCCCATGCCATACCTCCCCACAAATCCCTTTCCCACGTTCATGTCTTTTTGTTTGTTTTGTGATCCATTTCATTTAACCAGAACCCTCTGTGTGAGGCTGGGTATAGAACTATCCATTGGAGCATAGTGGCCTCAACAGTGGCTACACAACTGAAACCAGTGACTCCCTCTTCCCCATACACTAGTAGCCAATAGTTTCATAGGGAGGAATAGGGCCCTGTGAGCTTGTTCCCAATCTGTGAGTGATTGTTGACAGGTCCACTATTTTAGTGATTGTTGGGATGTATGTTTAGCATTCAGCAAATGAGCAGTTATAAGTGATATCTATAGTATGAAATGTCAACCCATAGTGATGCTGGAATACTGTACTCTGTCTGATAAGGAGTATATTTTCATGGTTACAGTCTTACAGGGCTCATGTTGATTTCAGTTAGTGAAATGTTTAATTAAAGACACTGCCCATACATTGGTTGTCAATAGAAGTGGTAGCATTGACCAGGACTCTCACAGGTAACCACCTTTACACTATGCTGGATGGTATCCCTCGGGGTAAGACTGAGGTGAGTAGAACTTCCCATGACCCTGAGGCACAGCCAGTGTGATTTTCATGAAAAGACACGTGCACTTGAAAAGAGTGTCTGGGTATAATGTAGTTTAGATATTGACTGTCTCTCTCCCTCCAAAGCTCCTGTGTTAAAATCTTGGTCCTTAGGGTGGCACTACAGGGCAGTGATAGAGACATTCAGAAATGACCTTATCTGAAGATCTTTATGTCACTGCGGGGGGGGGGGGGGGGGGGGGATGCTCAAGGAAACTGTGGCACTCTGGTCCCTTCCATATTCTTTTGCTTAAGGATCATGGGGTGAATGGTTTTGTTTTACTATGTATTACCATTATGAAATGCTTCATGGTCACAGGCCTGAAAGCAGTGGGGCCATGGGGTAGAACCTCCAAAATAGGAAGTGAATCATTTTCTCTTTGTGTTACTTGTCCTAGAGATTTAGCTATAGTGATAGAAAACTGACTAATACAAGTTATTCTGATGTATTCTCTTGGTATAGCCCCATACTCTCCCATGAATACTTGCATCTTCCATACTTAGAGTCCATGTGTTTTGTTCAGTCCATTTCTGAATGTGCTCACTCTTTTTGAACAATTATATCCAATAATAATCAAAATGTCATCATTGTGGATTGACTTTGTTATGGTTCCTGTTGAGTAATTGAATCTGAATGGCATCATTACATATTGAATACATTTTTTTTGTTGTTGTCCTAATCTAAATGCAATTCCCATCACATTAGGAAGGCTAATGAGAAAACCAATTTGGCAAAAGTCTTCATAAACCATCAATCAATACCAATCATTTTGGCTACCCAGGGCTTGAAGAGGAATTATGTCCAGTCTGGCTTATTTCTACTAAGATTTGTTCTTGTCTCAGGAAAAATGCATTAGACCTAAAATACAAATGCCTTTGTCCTGGTTTTTCATCAGCTTGTTACAAACTAGAGTTATCTGAGAAGAGGAACCTCAATGCCTCCATCAAATTGTCCATGGGCAGATCTGCAGGGGATTTTCTTGATTAATGAATGATGTGGGAGGACCCAGTCCACTATGGGTGTTATCATCCATGGGCATATGGTCTTGGGGTGTATAAGAATGCAGGCTGAGCAAGCAATGGGGAATAAGCCAGTAATCAGCATTCTTTCATGGCCTCTGCTTCTCTCCTTGCCTCTAGGTTCCTGTCTTGAGTTCCTGCCCTGATTTCTCTCTTTAATGAATTATAAACTGTAGAATGAAATAAACCCTTTACTTCCCCAAGTTGCTTTTGGCCATGGTGTTTCATCATAGCAATAGAAACCTAACCAAGACAACTTTCCAGGTACCATAGCAGTTAATTTTGGGTTTTATCTTTCTTGCATTGAGGAAAAACTACAAAACTATCAAAGTATAGCTTTGGATTTTGGATGTTTCTACAAGATTTTCCCCAGAGTATTGGAATATGGGCCAGCAAACTGACTGGGAAAAGCCCATCCCTAGTGGAAGTGGGCACTATACGCTTGTCTGGGAGGCCCCACTGGAGAAGAAAGCAGAAGGAAGTGAAACTGCATTGTTTGACTCTTCTCCCTTGAGTGGAATGCTTTCTCCTGCTGCTGCAGGATTCAAACTACATAAATAATTGCACATCTCTACTTTTTTCAGTGCAAGATCACTATTGTAGTTCTGAATGTAAAATGTCACCTATAGATTCATGTGTGTGGACATTTTGTGCCCAGCTGATGGAACCACTTTGGAAGGGTGTAGACTCTTAGAAGATGGAGCCTTGCTAGAAGAAGCAAGATCTTGAAGTTTGATAGCCCCTCTGGTATGGGTATGCCTTCTGCTTCCTGAGAAATGTGACCTGTCACCCAATGCTCTTGTCACTGTGTCTTCCCTATCATGATACACTATTAAATTGTAAGCCAAAATAAAGCCTCTTTCCTCAGATTGCTTCTTGTCAGATTATTTGGACAAATCAATGGAAAAGGTGTGTGAAACAAAACTATAAACATATCATGGGACTTGGGAATTAGGAAGATTTCTCACCAAAGGAAATTTTGGCATACACACACACACACACACACACACACACACACACACACACACGTTTGCAGCACTTACAATTTTCACATGAGATGACTCAACATTGTTTGCAAAAGGGAGTGGAATCTGATTATTGTGTTGAAGAGCCAAGAATAAGGTGATTAAGGTACATACATTGTCATCTTCATAATTTACTCTTTGTAGTTCCATATAACTCTGTTGTTTGGGGTAGTTTGGTTGAATGCAATCTTTTATCCAGAGGGTGGGAATGAATAAAAGGTGAACGTCAATTTGAATATGTTTTGTGTTTGTTCAGAGAATAAGAAGTTCTCATAAGAGAGAGAAACTTTGCAATGCCAGTCAGCAAACATCAACTGTCACCTGCGTATTCAGAAACAACAACTATCACTGTACCCATCATTTTGTGATGACCTCAGAAACTTGATGTAGCTGATGCTGTGGATACCATGTATGTATCCCACTGAGTCTTGGCACTAATTCCCAGTTTTTACCATCTGCCTCAGCATGGCTGACTGGAAACACTGCGATCTGCTACTCATAAGAGCCATCAACTGATAACTTGTGGGAACAGGCATACATTTCCCCACTCTCTTGTCCCTCTGTTGGGTCATACTTTATGTTCCTCTCAGAATTCTCTAGAAGGATTAAGCTTTAGTTGACTATGATGCTGACTTACTTCATGATACATTCTTGGTTGGTTTTCATCTCTTCCTGATCCACTTCTCTGTTTCCCTGCTAATTTTTCCTGGGTTCAACTCATAAATAAATCACTTAGACTTGAATCTTTATTACAAGGTCCACTTTTGAAGAAGCCAGATTAAGACAAAGGTCATCATCTTTTCTCATTATAGATTTCTTCACTTTGGCCAAATCAGAAGCTTAGAAAATCTGAAGTTCTGTTGTTAAAAGCCAGTGTTGAAAATCTAAACACCCACAGGAAGGAGGCAAGTTACATAAATGGGAAAAGTGAGCTGGATGGAGATGCTAACCAGATGGTACAGAGCCTGTCTCAAAAAGCCAGCTGCTCTACAGCCCCGGCCAATTGTTGCCATGTGGAAAAGTAGGCCCGACTGTGGCCACATCAAAATTTTCATCTGAAGCCAGAAATCCATATTTTCATGTAGAATCTCTTAATATGTAAAGATTAGCCGCAAATTCAGATGCTTTTCTAACATTGAGTTAGCCAAATAAAACACGTCTGTAAGCTACACTTGTCTCGGGGCCATTAATGCAACCTGATTATAGACAGAACTGCCCTTAGCTACAAAATCATAGATACACCTAAAGCAATGAGAGTCATAATTATAATGCCTTTCATAGCCATTGTCACATCCAGATTCTATCCTTAGGCCACCCACAGATGGTTGTATCCAACATTGCATAGCCACTTAAAAAACAAGAGACCCAAGTGGAAAGGAGAGCTAATCACGGGCTTGGCATTTGATTGTGGGTCTGGCTTAATGTAGTACTCTGAGTGCCAGTTGGAAGGGAAACCACCACCCAAACAACGTGTGCTCTCATGGTGAGTTTAAATGGAATGGAAATGTTGTGAGTTTAATAAAATAAAATTGCTGTGATGTACATATATATCTGGCTTTCACTGATAGATCTTCCAAGGGTGTTGTGATGTCAGATATGTTTGGCAGGTTCAATTCTCTTAGCACCCACATTTGCACTGTTTTTAAGACAGAGGTGATTTGAAACACATGTGTTAACAGTAACCACATAATATGTGGAATCAAGAAAGTGTGGAGGCTTCATTTTGACTTTCATGGTCCTAATCCAACCCGTTTCTATTGTGTGAGGGGAAGGAGTAGAGTTACTTAATGTTCCTGCTCCTCCTCATTGAGCCTCCCTGTCCCCAGCCCTCTTCCTTGTTCCTCTTCTTCCTCATCATTTTTGTTCTTCCTCTTCCTTTTCCTCCTTCCTCTAGTCTTGGAAACAATTGGAACATTTAGTCTGTCTTCCATTTGCTACATAGGAGCCAAAATGGAATCCCATCTCTTCCCATAAGAAAAAATCAGCACCTAGTGTTGCTTTTAGAATTATGTGCTGACTAGACAAGCTTATGTAGGATGAATAAGGGCTAGAGACCTGATGTGTCGCATGCTTTGGAATGATAATGAATGGATAACAATGTGTTACATACTTGAGTTTTGTTAAGAGAATAAACCTGAAGTGTTCTCACCACCTCCATACACATTGGTGGTAACCGAGCCATCGACTATGTGAATTTGCTTCTGGTGGTAGTCATTTCACCTTGCCTGTTATAAATGTACAACTTGATGAATTTTACTGCAGTACAGCTGGCAAGTGAAAACTAATGATGCAATATTGGCTTAAAAGAAAAGCAACTTTGGGGAAGAAAAGGGATGTCATCAAAATAACGAAGCAGCATCTTTCCAGGAAGGGCCTAGAAACTCTCTCAGGATAGAAGACACTCAGGAGACAGCTGACTGCAATCTGAGATCCTGGGCTGGATCATGAAACTGGAGAACTTAATAAAGACTGTAGTTTGCTAAGTAATGTTGGTGAATTACTCAGTTTGGACTAAAATATTATAAAACATTGATGTACGAAGAATCTAAGTAACTTTTGACATGAAAACATGCTTCATACTGCTTATGTACCTCTTTTGTATGTAAGTAGTATGACATCAGTACTTGTAAGTGCCTTGATTTATCAGAATTGAAGGGTTTTTATTTATTTTTTTGTTTTTTGAGAATTTCATATATGTCCACAATGTATTCTGATCAAATCCACCCCATTCCCTCCTCTACAATTTTACCCCCAACCTTGTATTGTTTTATTACAAAAACAAGATTATGGAGCTGGAAAATGTTGAGCAAGTAAGCAGAACTTGTAATAAAATCTTGTGCTTTTAGGCTTTTGAGGAAATAGGTTCTTGATATATGATATATATATATACATCATATATATACACATACACACACACTACGTATAAGTTAGCTTGTGAAGTACACTACTAATTGTGTCCTACAGATAGAACAATTCAGGCTCAGAGACTTATTTATTAGAGCCGGTCAGTGCATAGAGAACAATGGCAGACCTGACATATACTACCTCACTCAACATTACCAGAACTTTGTCATGTCAAGCCCATTATGTCCATAGAATCATACAGCATGTAATCTTTTGGAACTGACATTTTTAAATGGCTTCCTAGAAATGGGCTCATCAGATTTTTGCAATCTATCAATAGCTCATTCGTCTTTATTGCTGAGTAGTATTCCAGAGAACACATATAAACATGTATGTTGATAAACACATATGTGGTCATTTGTCTGGGAAAAAAATTCCCAGGCGTGTAATTGTTGTATAGTCATCGCATGGTTGGTTTGAAAAGAAAATACAAAACTCTTTCCCAAAATTCTGTACCATGTACATTCCCACTGGTAATCTAATTTATTGATTTTCTTTCAAGGGTTGGCATCACTATTTTTTTTTAATTCTAGCCATTCTGATAGGTGTGCTATGATTTTGTGTCTGTGTGTGTGTCTGTGTGTGTGTGTATTTAAAATTTGATGTGGCTTTGATTTGTATTTCTTTGATAATTAATGATTTTGAACATCTTTACATGTATCCATTTGCCATTTCGTATCTTCTTCTTTGGGATATAGTTTGTCCATTATCAGATTACGTTGTCTCTCTTCTCATTGTTCAGTTTTGAGAATTCTTCTGTTTGTTTCAGCATTGAGGCATCTTATATGTAGTTCAGGCTCATCTTGAGTTCTAGATCTTTATCCTTCATCCTTCGGAGTAGTTGGAACTGAAGGAATGGACCACTAAGTCTGGCTTTGAGAAGTCTGGATGTTAGTCTTTTGTCAGGTACAGGATTTGCAGTTTTTTTTTTCTCTCAGTCTACCTTGTCTTTCTACCATCATAACATTGTTTTCCAATAGCACTTACTTTACCTTTGGTGATCTCTAATTTATTCAGTGTTTATCCCATATAGGCCAAATTTATTGTAAAGTCTAGAAAATCTATTGCCTTATTCCAGATCTGGATTTTTTTTATTTTTAAAAAATGTTTTCTAATGTTACAATGTGTGTCTAAGTCTGTAAAACATTTGAAGTAATATTTTATACAAATTGTGATGCCCAAATAGAGGTTTAACAATTATTTTTTTCTCCAGGGCTAGAAAAATATTCCCCTTCTGTTGACCTTCATGGTTAAAATGAGGGATTTGTTAATATTTGAATTAGTTTTTCTGTGTAGGTAGTTTTGGGTTTGTGAGTTGTTTTCAATATTTTGTCTTTAATTATCAGAATTTAATTATATGTTTATGCTTATATATTTTTAGATTTGTCTTGTCTGGAGGTTCTCAGATTCCTAACATTTATATTTCCTATCAAATTTCAGATATATAAGTAATAATTTATTTTTTTAAAAATGTACTGTATGTGTGTAAATGTTTTTCCTGAATGTATGTATGTGCACCATGTACATGTCTGGTCCTCTCAAACTGGAATTACAGTTGGTTGTGAGCCACCATACAGGTGTTGGGAATTGAATCCTGGTCCTCCGTAAGAGCAGCAAGCGTTCTTAGCTGCTGAACCATCCCTCCAGCCCCTACAGATGATTTCTTTGAGTACTTCTTTCCCTGTCTTATCTGTGCTCTCTCTTCTTTTTCTGGCTCCTTTGGCAAGAATTTGAGATCTTTTAGCCCTGGGTCTCTGAAGCTCTAGGCTCTGCCCCACCCCCTTTTTCTTTTTTGAGTTTACAAAGAAACAGTATATTGTTTGAAATGAATTGGTGAACTAATGAAGTAATGAAGATACTGTTGGCATGTGATATGAGAAGAGCATTGGGGTCAATAGACCCAGCCTTCTGGGGTTTGGGAAACATTTTAGTGCTGTGGCTTTAGGGCTAAGTATGCACTGTAGTTCCCAGCTGCTCTGCTGTGGAAAGAGAGCACATTGAGAGAGAAGAATCCACTGGCACAGGTCCCGTACCAGTGCTTTATAGGTGACTTTTCAAGTTGTCACTCTGCCCTAATCTGGGCCTAAAGGCACCTGGTATGTCCTGTATGAAAAAATTCAAGCATTAAAGGAGGGAAGATATGTTCTAAGTTGCAAATGATGAGAGGAAATGTCTCTTTGCCCATCCATGTGGTTTGAAAGTATCGGATCAGTCACCTATTCAATGTTGACAGCCTGTCCCTGCCTCTGCTGAAGACCATCATCAGCATTGTGGTAGAGCCATCATCCACACATTGCTATGAATTCACAGTGAAAAATAAAATAACAGATTTAAGAACTACCTAGGGCTGAAGAGACTGCTCAGTGGTTAGGGGTACTTCCTGCTCTTGCAGAGGACCTGAGTTAGGTTTCCAGTACCTATGTCAAGTGGCTTACAATTGCCTGTAACTCCAGCTCCAGTGAATCAGCCTCTTCCAGCAGCTATGAGCATCTGCACACCCACATACACAAAGAGGCATACACATGATTTAAAAAAATAAATAAGTCTTCTAAAAATACCTTGTGGGGTAGTAAAGGAAATAACTCGTATTAAACCTCATCTTTTGATTACACATCTTTGTAATCTGTGGGGAAATGTGAAGTATACGGAAAGCAAATCTAGTTCAATGCGTGTGATAGTTATCTCAAGATGAAGAACTCAGAAGCACTCATTTGTTTGTTTGTTTATATATGTGAGCTAAACTGGCCTCCCTTTGCACGAAACATCATTTGTTACTCAGAAGGGTTACTGACAGACAAACTTTGGTTATTTGAACATGAGTTTTCTTGGAATGAACCAAGTGAGCGTCTCATGTCCAGGGAAACAACTGACAGCATGTATTGTCAGTGATCAGATTTTGAACTTTTTGGCTGGGGACACGGCTGGGGAGGCCGGGAGATAAAGTCCTTGCTGTGTAACCCTGAGGACCTGAGTTCCGATCCCCACAAACCGTATAGAGCCAGGCACAGTAGCTCATGTCTGTAATTACAGTCCTCCTGTGGCAAGATGGGAGACGGAGAAAGGAGAATCCGTGGAAATTTATGGGCCAGCTAACTTGACATTTTCAGTAAGGAGAGACAAGAAAGACTTTGTCTCAAACAAAGTAGAAGGTAATGACTGACCCAATATTGTCCTCTGACACCCATATATGTGTTGTGACATGTGTGTACCCCCCTCCCCACACAAAGATTAAAAAAAATTTAAAAAATGAAAGAAAAAAGATTAAAAATGCCCCCCCCATAAGCAACCCAACAAATGTTTAAAAGACCACTTCTTTAGGAAGTTGTTGGCAATGTTGACAACCTGGAGGTTTTTGTGTTGTCTAATGAGACATATTAGCATTTTGAAGGTCTACGTCACTCAGTGAACTGCTGTTTCCCCATGATCAAGGCACAATAAAAGAACCACTTAAAATGCAAGAATAATCGACAGATTTGAATAGGGCACAGCCCAGAAATTTCACTGCCTTGGTTCAGGTTCTGTGCTGCAACTGACCTTTAGCTCCCCCTCTTCGCGGTCCTCGTTCTGTGTAATTAGGCGTCTCTGTGAGGCTAATTTTATTCACATACTTTTATCAAAATAACATTTGACAAGCAACTGAATGCAAAGCCAGATACAGGAATCCAGCTGTCTCCTATGAAACTAGACACTGAAAGACACTTTTGAAAGGCTTGCGCTCCTGATTCACGTTGGGGTTAGAAAGAAACGCTTGAAAGCTTTCTGTCTTAATTCTCAGTACAGTGAAATCTAGGCAGACATGACTGACGTGAACACATCTCTGGAGGGCTCCCAGTCATTCTTAACAATGTGGGGGATTCTGAGACCAGAAGCCTGAGAATTAGGAGTTGAAATCATTTTGGTACCTTTTTGTTCTCCTCGGTTTTAGGCAAGAAAGCAGGGGTTGTTTGGTCAGGAAGACTACTGACTTCATCAACCTCATCTTTTCTTCTTAGTTGTGGCCCATAAGGGCTTTGCAGCACCAGAAAGCAAGGGGTGTGCTCGCCTCTGTGTGGGGTAATTCTCTTAGATGTTCTTTCTGGGGATCTGAAGTAAGAGCTTGAACCAAACAAACTTGAGGTAGGCTCTCCCACTCCAGATAGCTAGCTCCTTTGCTTTGCTTGGTGTGATGTGCCCAGTTGCACCCCATGAATCTCTAACCAAGAGGAGCTTTAATTAGTCCAGCAACACATTCTTTAGTGCTCGTCAGGTGGAAGCCATGGGGATTCTGGGAATACATGGAATATCAGTTCAGGTCCCAACATCACAACATAGTTAGAGAAGTAAGACACAATAGCAAACTGGTGTATGGTACCAGGCAGGATTCTCAGTGCTCTTCTGACCCTAATTTAATCCGCAAGGTAAGGAAATTTTTAAATAATTCCCATTTGTCTGAGAAGGAATGGAAGACACGTGACTTGCTGAGTAACACAGTAGGTAAGCTGAAGAGCTGGAAGAATTGTTGGTGTTTGGTGTAAGTGTCCTTGGAAAGGATGTTAGAAATGCCATACAGAATAATGTATCCCCTAGCAGAGTGAGAGATAAAGAGGTAAAGAGAGTCTGGAATAGAGCTGGTATGAAAGAGAGAAAGTTAGGCTGTTGGCTGGTGAATGTTTGGCACTTTGGACTGTCACGGCTCATGATTGGTACTTTTGGACTACAGTGGCTCATGATTGGCACTTTGGACTATCATGGCTCATAATTGGAAATACATAGGAGCAAAACATAGGAAAAGTTGAAAAGCAGGTTGAAGCGTGTGAACTTTGTTCAAGGAGGGTGGCATCCTTTAAGGATTTTTGAAAAGGGGAGTGACATGCTCCAAGCTGTGCCTGAGGGAGAAAGCAACAGGCACAATTCAACATCTGCATTTGCTTAGCCACAGAGCTCAGGGCCTGGAACTCTCACTCCAAAGGAATTTCCAGTGATTTCATTTGCACAGGCCAGAGCTCCTGCCCTGTTTGGCACTAGGGTGTTGTGTGTGGCTTTGTTTTGACAAACCTTGGCCATGACTCCCTAACACGAAACAGAACTTGGGGTTGTGACCTTCTGCTGCAGGGTGCTCCCTGCCGACTGTTAGAGCAAGTTCTTAAAGACAGGCCTCTTCTCAGCCATGACCTCCTTCTCTCTGCCTTTCCCCTTCAAATGGTGAGTGTTAACCCATTGGAACCTCTTTTGGATGCTTAGGAAGGTGCATTTTAAGGAAGGGAGGTCTCCTAGCAACCCTAGCAAGGATAGAAATGAAAACACATGAAGTCTTGCGTTATCCACCTGTAGCCATGCAGGCAGGCTGGGCTTCTCACTTCCCTGGAGATGACTACAAACTCTTTTTGGAAATTGAGCTGGATGCTATCAAAAGAGGTGTCATCATTTTTCTGTGTACCATTTGCACCCAGGACTTAAGGGACACTATATAAGCACTTCATTTCCCACAGGAGTCACAGTGGTTTCTGCTAATAAAAGTCACATCAAATTAAAACATTTAAAAATAAAAAACGAATTCTTTAGAAATTAAAAAATAGACATGCAGTCACACTAGTCACACTGACTAATATTAGTAAAGACAAGAAAAGAGTGATACAAGATTGTGTAAATTGTGAATAGGTTCTAAAATGGTTTATTTTTAATTGATATTAATTGTACACATTTCTGAGATACAATATTATATTTTAGTATGAGTATATAACGTGGAGTGATTAGATCAGGTTAAGTGGTATATCTTTTATATAAAATATATACATGCAAGTTCATGGATGTGTATTCTGCAAGTGTGTGTGTGTTGTGTGGGTTTTTTTTTTTTTTGGTGTGTGTGTGTATTTGGAACAAAATCCTCTCTGATAGCCACTTTCAAATGTACAGTCATGGGTTATCAATCATGGTTACCTACAAATATATAGAACTCAGAAAGTATTTTTCTAGTCCAATTTCACCCCTTAACTGTTTTTTATATTCCTCCCTAATCCTTCCAGAAAGCCTTGTGTTAACTACTTTTCCACTCTCTGCCTCTTTGGTGAATGAGTAGGGGTAATTAATATTTTTAGCTTCTGTATGTTGTGACAACACACGACATTTATCTTTTCTGTGCCTGACTTGTTTTATTGAACATAGTGTCCTCTAGTCCCACCCATATTGCTGCAAATGACAAAATTCCATTTCCTATAAAGCCATAGGATATTCTATTACAGTAGTTTGGAATGCACCATTGTTTATGCACTCAGATATCTACCGAGACTGATTGCATATCTTGGTTATTATGAAGAGTACTGCAGTGAATACAGGGATGAAGTCATCTCACTAACGTGCTGGCTTGACTTGTGATCTGTCCAGGATATCTTCCCACACAGGGTTCATCTACACTCATCAGCTCATAGATCCTCCAGTGGGATTCCACTGAGTATCCAGTTATTTGGGTAACCAAGGATGTCAGGAAGTCAGTCTGACCCACTAGGTTTTTCTTTCTTTTCTTTTTTTTGTTTTGTTTTTGTTTTGTTTTTTTCCTTTGTGTAGCCTTGGATGTCCTAGAATGAGCTCTGTAAACCAGGCTGACCATAAATTCACAGAGATCTGCCTGCCTCTGCCTCCCAAGTGCTGGGATTAAAGCATGCATCACTACCACCTGGCCCACAATTTTTTAATACATAAATTTATATTTAACAGACAAAACTAACAAAGAAGAAAAAAATTTTTCAAGTAGGGAAAATTGGAATAAGAAGACAAAAAGAAAAGTGTAGCTTTTGTTTGAGAACACTGGCATCTTTGCCCTTTTCTATTGACTTGTGACAGATAATTGATATGCGAACAGAGAGAACAAGCCAGGACATAATTATAAAGCACACACACAGGCAAAATACATCTATTTAGAGTAATTTTTGGAGACATTTGCTTAAACTGTAAAACAATTCAGACCTTTCAGAGAAGTGTTCTGAATCAGAAAGTTTTTTTGTTTTCTTTTACAGAAGACAAGATCTTTGTACCAATTTAACATACATGTCATCATTTCATCTTCTTCTCACTAAATGATTGTTGATGACATTGTCAGCTAGACATTTTAGTGTGTAATGCCAACGGCTACAGGCTTAAGAGATTTTCAAGTCTGAGTTGAACTTTTCCCAAGTGATTTTATTTTTGTCTTTTAACTCTCCTGCCATTTACAAAAACTAAAAACAAAGATGACATCGATGGACTGGGAAACCTGCTCTTTTTTTTTTTTTAACCAGGACATTGAGTAAACATGCCTTCATTTGATTTTAATTTTCAGCCTGAATCTGGCTTACAGATGGCTAATTGGGAAATCTGGGCAGATGTCATGAAATTGGCAGCCTGAGAAATCAAAGCTGACACAGAAAGGGGCTGATGATGTAAGGGACACATCTAGCTGTTTGTCTGGCTTAGTGTGCCAATAGAAGTTTCCAGATGCCTAGCAGTATGGTGAGCAAGAAGCCACATCAAGAGTGGTGACTAGCAGGCAAGGAGGAAAAGATGGAAATATCCTAGATCTACCTCCAGGGAACTTGAAGCTGGTAACTTGTCCTTTTAGTTGACTAAGGGAATACTAATATTTATTGGTTCCTGAGACTCTAAGACTGTTACAAAACACCACCTATCATAGATCATCTATGTAATAAGCATGCCTCACCTCACTCTCTGGAGATAAAGTTAAGCTGCCATGATCTTGCAGTCAGATTCTCGTACTGGCTTGGAGTCCCCATTAGCTTTTCTAACATTCATGATGCTGGAAGGATGAGTGGGGAAGGATCAGTCACAGTGGTAGGCAAAGACAGTTGAAGAAAGAATCATAGATAGAGATAGGTACCAGTGTGAGGATTTGAAAGGGCAAGGCATGTTTGAAGAATGGCATATACAGGCAGGATAGAATACATGAAGGGACTCAGGAAAGATGGAGTCCCCAAGAGTCATAGGGACTGTGAAATACAGGATCCTATGCGAACCTAATGATGGTTTTACTTCTGTGGCTGTTAATCAGCAAAGGATTTTTTTTTGAAAGGAGAGGTATTGAAATCAATGCTGAGTTTTAGAAACTTGAATGGCAGTAGATGGATGTCCTGATTGGAATTGTCAGACAAGACCAGATCACTGCTGCAGACCCTCTGAGACACAGTAAGTCTACAAAAAACATTTTACATTTGTTAGAAATTAAAGAGATTACTAAGTGACCTAAGACATCATGATGAAAATATTTAGGCAGTTGGCAAAGTTTTTCTCTATATGTTATTTCCAAAGGAGATAATCTTGAATCCTTTCTTCAGTCCAACTTATTTCCTGCCTTGGAAAAAAATGCCAAAAATGTTGGGAATATGCACCCCACCCGTGGTTTTGGAAGGGCTAGTTTCTTAATTCCTACAGGAGCCAAATTTTAATTCATGAGAATTTTCTTAGAAAATGAGTATTTCCAACATTTCCTTTCAATGTGACTTTGGTGGGAACCTATACAAAGCTGAATATGACATAGTCATAGAGTATGAGAGGAAGGAAAACAATAATCATAAGAAGAGCATATTATGGGGTATCTGAGACTTGTTAGTTCTTGATGAAAAGGCATAGCTTATCACATATGTAACCTGTGCATTAGTATTCCGATGCCTAATTGTTATTGGAGATTCTTTAGTAACATTCCATAAGCATTGTTGAGCACCATGTAGGAGTATTGTTCCTGTCCTCATGAACAATAAAATACATCTAAAATAAAAATACAAAAAGCAATTACAGTGCTACAATACATATAATGATCACAGCGAGGAAATGCTTGGGTAGAGGAAATGTGAAGTATTATGGGACCATCCTGAATAAATTCAGAGGCCAGGGAACATCTCTTTGAACAAATTACAACTAATCAGGCATCTCCAGATATTGTAACTATAATTAGATCCCAGTCCAGAATAATGAATGCCTAGAGTAATATGACAGTGTTTGACCTGTGTTCTAGACAAAGATCCAGAGTCAAGAGAGTGGTGGTGTATACAGGGAATCAATCAGTTTATTCCAGGTGGAATTTGTGCTACCATGTGTGTGCAGATGGTCTAAATAGAGTAGGGAAGAGAGTGGAGTGTACAGTGGAGGGAGGGAGGGAGGGGGGGCATGGTTGTAACACAAACTGCTAAACGGTCTTATTAATAAAAAAAAATTCCCAAGCCAGATATTGGGGTGAAAGCTGAAAGAGCAGAGAAACAGAACAAGCCAGCCTCAAGTTTTTACCACTTCGAAATCCTCAGCCCAAGAGAACTACTTCCTGTATACTCACGCCTTATATACCTTTCTGTGCCCTGCCATCTCACTTCCTCTCTCCGCCTAGCTACATCAATTCCTCTTTCCACCCAGCTCTGCCACTTCCTGTCTGTCTGAACAGACCTCCAGTCCTCTATGGTTAACTAGTGCTGGGATTAAAGTCATGTGCCACCACACCTGGCTCTGTTCCCAGTGTGGTCTTGAACTCACAGAGATCCAGATGAATCTCTGCCTCCTGAGTGATAGGATTAAAGCATTTGCTACTACTGCCTGACTTCTATGTTTAATATAGTGACTAGCTTTTTCCTCTGATCCCCAGGTAAGCTTTATTTGTTAGAGCACAAATAAAATATCACCACACATGGTTCCTACTAAGTCTAGTATATTTGGGGTTTATCCTGAAGGTAATATGAAAGTACATTTCTGTAAAGAAGCCACACCTTTTATTGAGCCCTCTATGTGGATCATTAACTGACTACAACTTCAGTGCTGTATAAAGGATAGACTGTTGCAGGATAGAGTCTAATTACCATTTATCTTGCGCTATCTTTAGACCCCTCAATTGTCATTCCTCACCTACTTCAGTGTGTGACTTAAACATCTCTGCGACTATGAGGTGAATCATTTTGGAATCTATTAAGAGACCAATTGCTTTCCCCATCCCAAAAGCTAACAAATAGCATCTGGACCTATAGTAGACCTCTTCCCTTCTTGCTATAACCTATCTACATGATATTTCTACCAATATATTTGAAAGGTATCTTGAGTTGGGAATTTTCGTGTTATGTGACTTTAAGAACATCAGGAAACAGTTATCATATTGGAGCATGGAAGTTGGGGTTACCTAAATCTATGTCCCCAGGCCATGGTTACTCATTTAGCTCCAGAATAAGTGATCTTTTATCCCCCTTCAGACTGAAAGCTGCGTTTGTTGCATTGAACTTTGGTTTCTTTGAGGCAGAAGCATGACCATAATCACATTTGAGTTTTAAAGACCACTGTGATCGTATATCAGAGAAGAGATTGTTGGATGTGGGTAAGTTGGAAGCAGAAGGCTCCACACAAAAGGGTGTGAACATTCTTAGGAGAGAGGATTGAAGTCTAAATAGGGCAGGCAGAAATGGAGACAGAACAGAAGGGATGCGTTTGAGCAGTATTATCAAGAGTGTATAGCCAAGGTTGCACAGTGTTCTTTATGATGGATAAAAGGGAGTCTAGGTTGACTGTCAGTTCTGTCTGAGCTAGTGACTCATGCGTATTTAATGCAGTAGAGGAAAATCCAGTGAAGGGGTGAAGACCAGAAGGTCACCTTTGATCTCACTGGGTTTAGTTTGTTAGATGAGCATTTCCAATAGGAAATCTGGTAGATCATTTGCTATATGAACCTGAAGCTCTGGTTATTAAAATCACCGATTCTTTTGCATTTAAATAATCATGGGAGACAATATGTATATGGAACACTTGACTTTTAATATCTGTTACTATTATTTCGAGTCGGAAAAGCTGTCCTTGGCTGTGGCTCCATAAGGCACAAAGGTCTATTTCATTCCATATTTAGGATCCTAAGAGCACTCATCTGCTCTGACTGTTTCTGCTTCCTCTCAAAGAACTCATAGGTTTTGACCCAATTACCTTTAACATCCTCAGTCCATTGTAGCTTATCTTCTTTCCATCATCCTCTTTAACTCTAGTCTGAAGAAAGCCATATACGACACCTACAGAAAAGTAGAAGAGAGTACCAAGCAGAAAAATCGCGACAATTAGTTTTGGACAGAATAACTGAGGTAGATTTTAGGGGGGAGTATTTGAGTTATCTGATACTTGATTTAAACTGGATGCTTCCTACTCACCATTTAATTAGTTCATCTGTTTGGCCTGTCCTGACACGGTCAAAACTGATTTAGCAGCTCTTGTTCTCAAAGATCAAATTGCTTTTCTAAAGTACATTTGGTTTCTAAAACTTGGCATCTCTGAACTGCTGGGGCCAATACAAAGAGCACATACATATTCCAACAATCCACAGATTGTTGGTCCTGAGAGGCATCAGTTGTTGGCCTCTGAAAGGAAGGGCACAGCAAATTTCTGCACAGGGGGAAGGGAAGGAGCTATTATTACACTCAAGACATCACAAGCTTGTCCATTCAGAAAGGCACAAGCCAGGCTCTGTGGGCCATTTAAAGGAGGATGCTGTGAAGTTGGGTCTCCTAGTGACACTTTGCCAAGCCTTCCTTCACATCCTCTCTGCAGTAGAAGGGTCCCATCCCCCTGGTTTGTTAACCTTGACCTCTGCTGTCACCATGGAAATGCAACAGTCAGGAGAACTTCCTCTGTGAGTATCATGCCATCTATAGAAGATAGAATAGGGGGAGGGGAACCAAACTAGAAAAAATCCATTGCCCATTTCGGTTTATTGTTAAGTCTTAAGTTCTTGGAATATTGGTATGAGGGTTGGGGTATGGGATGGAGAAAAAGAGGAGCCATGCTAAGAACTGCCACAGTAACTTCAAGTGTTCTCAGCTGTTTGCTTGGTGGAGTGCATATGTTTAGGGAGCTGATGCTTACTCATGATATATTCAAATACTCAAAACAATGACTATATCCTTAATGCTTTTGGATGCTCATTTGGGGCGGCAGACTGCTAGGCAAATAACTCGCAAACAGTGTCTGGTGGCAATTACAATTTCTACTGGGGTTGTTTATACAGAATGGGAAGGAACCATAGGGATCTAGTCTATGATTTCCTAATCTGAAATGTGTATACTTCTCGGATCTCTATACACAGTGTACTGTTCTTGTTAAACATACCTCAGAGCTTTCCTCAGTTTCTCATGAGTTTCAATACCCAGAAAACATTAGGAAGAATGCTCTTGCCATCCCCTACTCTTATTTAATGTGCTAACAACCCAAGACCCAAGGAGTTCTGTTCTTTCATTCCTGTCCTTCTACCTGATCCCCTTTCTTTGTCCACACTTACTTCTTCAGCGCCTCTCTCTACTCTTCAGAAGCAACAGAGCTTGTATCCTGGGATTTTGTAAAGTGTTTGGATGGTGTTTAAGAATTGAGCAGCACCATGTAAGAAGCACAATGTGGATAAAGAAGAGAAATGCATTTGGAAGTGGCCAGGAATTCACAGGATTGGTTATGATAATCAGTAATTAGGCAGATTCTTCTAGAAACACCTTTTTTTTTTAAAGATTTATTTATTTATTATGTATACAGCATATATGACTGCAGTCCAGAAGAGGGCACCAGATCTCATTACAGATGGTTGTGAGCCACCATGTGGTTGCTGGGAATTGAACTCAGGACCTCTGGAAGAGCAGCCAGTGCTCTTAACCTCTGAGCCATCTCTCCAGCCCTAGAAACACCTTTTGAGGTTTTGGTCATCAATTAATTCAAGTGACCTTGTATCCCTGTCATCATGACCTGGACTATTCTTAGGATGTATTCCTTAGTCTGTTAGTTGCCTTGGCAACTTCTTGTCTCTAGGAATTGATATAAGGAAGCAGCTTTGGCTCCTTGACCAGCAAAGGAATGAGACAAGTAAGGAAGAGTAAGAATTGCCTTACTATGTTGGAGGTGAACTTGTGCTTTTATTTGTGATCTTTCATTATGAGGTTACTGTTTGTTCTAAACCTTAAGTCCCTAGGCAATAGATATAGAAAAAAAACAAAACACAAAACGTATGTTTTTTTTTTTTTTTTTTGAGACAAATCCTAGAGGTTTGGATAGTGTTTCCAAAGCCACCAGCTTTGGGAAGTTCCATTTCTTCTTGTATAAAATGACAATCATAATTCCTCTCTAAGGGATTGCAAAGATAATAACCATAATGTGCCTGCTGATGGGATCTAGCACCCAGTAGGACCCTCAGTATGATATTGTTTCTTACAAACTCTAGCCTGGACTCTAGCTTTCTGAGCCCAGCACACAATGCCCATCACACAACTGGATGAGAATATAGGGAACGGATAGAGGTGGGTAGTTCCTGGTTCTGTTTGTTCTTCATTTAAGAACGTAACAATATTTAACCCTTATTTCCTTTCTTTGCTTTTTCACCCATCCTTAAACCTGACAAGTCACCTGGTGAGTCCACTGCAGCCACAGCTAAATAGCACCTCAGGGACCAGGGACCACAGGGCAGAGTCCTCAAATGTTTTCTAACTTGTGAAGTTTCATAGTCAATCCTACAAACCCTATTAGGAGCTTTTTAAATCATATCACTTTTACATAGTAGGTATGAAAGTGGGATTCTAAGTTGAAATTGATGTAGTTTAAATCTATGCTATACATCCTCAAACTCAGTGACAAGGTGTGGGTGTTCATTAGCTTATCATCTATACGTTTTCTAATCCTGAAATATTTCATTGTAAAAAAGCCTTGTTTTCATTCTTAGTACTCTTAAAATCTATTTCAATGAGGGTAATTTCAATAACATTTTCATTTATTGAGCATATATGCTATTTGTATTAACTTTTTAAGAAGAATGATTTATAGACAAATTTTAACTTGATTTTGTGTTTTGTTTTTGGGACTAAAGATATCTTAAAAGTTGATTGAAGTACATGTACATTTTCTAGAATCATCTATATTTTTAATATTTGAAATTTCCTTTTTGAACTTAAAATCAACTGGCATCTTTTCATGTAAATATAAAAATTAAAATTTGTAAATGCAAGAGAATGGGATAGATTTTGGCTTTGATGTGCAAACACTGCACAGATTACATACTGAAGCTGTTGATAAACCTTATTCTCAATGGATAAAAAGTCTGTATATAAAAAACATTATATTTTATATTTGCATGTTATTAACATACTAGAGAATCCTGATGCATTACATGAGAAGTTAAAATGCCATGGAACTTATGGGGACACCTTGAAGCAAAATGACAGAATTAGCTTTTGGGATTTGCTGTCTACTTTCTGTAATTCTGAGTTCCTTAGAAATGAAGTAATGTGTGACAAAAATGTAAATAATAAAATGATATATGGCTCAACAGTATTATGGAACTAGAGGGGTTTGCTGTATGATAAAAAATCTGAGTGACTGAGTCATGCTGACTCTTGTCTGATGTCCACTAAGGCCACCTGGCCTCAGGGACCACAATCGTATCAGTTTTGACATATGGAGCTCCAAATGGGAAGTGGCTGTCTAATAGCAACCTGACGGACAAAACAACAAGTCAGTTATTCCATTGCATAACTGCCATTGGATTGAGAGTATTGTCCCAGTCAACAGAGGACTAGAAGTCAACAGACCCCTGGCCACTGTGGCTGTCAAACTGTCAAGGTGATGGGCAAGTCAATGGTTTGGATCACAAAGCCAGAAGTTTCTTGGAATGAAGAGAAGTTGGTGGGTTTTCCACTATCCAGGCAGATGTTATCATAATAGATAACTCACAGCAGTTGCTTCAAATCTTTCTATTTTTTTAAGCCTCAGATCCTCCAGTCTTGCTTTCCACATATGGATTCACCCTCAACCTACTGAGATCAAAGTGGGAAAACCTCAGCCTGCTCATCCCGGGTCATTCTGTACCGCCATTTCTCTTCCTGCATTCCAGGACCCCTTCCTGCCTTGCTACCCCTCAGCCAACAGCCTTGGTCTCTTCTCTGACTACTCCATTCTCACTTTCTCTCATCTTCAAGTCTGTCTCTTCATGTCTTTATCCTAAATCTCTGTGAGCCAGTTGGACTTTATTCTAAACGTTCCCTCAACTTTCTTTTCTTCTCAAAGTATTAGACTAACTCACTCTGTCTTCCATGATGCCACCCAGTACTCTCTATTGGTACATTTTCTTCCCTGTTTGCTCTGATTCTTTCATTAACTTTTCCTTGTTTGAATGTTTGTGTGTTTAAAAAATACATATTGAAATTTAATTGACAATGTAATGTTGTCTATGTTAATCATTATACTGGGGCCTATGAGAAATGATTGGGCCATGAGGATTCCATCTTCATTATGGGTTTATCAACTGAAAAGGTTGGCTTTTTCTTTTGCCTTTTCTACCTTTCTGTCATGAGAGGGCACCGTATTCCTCCCTGCTGGAGGAAATAACATCCAAGGTGCCATCTTAGGAACAAGGACAAGCTCTTCACCAGAAATCAAACTTGCTGATCCTTTGACAATAGATTCTTAGTTTACAGAATTGCAAAAAGTAGATCTCCATTCTTTATAAATTATCTAATCTCTGGCATTATGTTACGCCACAAAAAAAGGACCAAGACACTCTACCATTAATTTCTATGAATACAGATTATCAACTAAATCATCTCTTTGGTCTTCTGCTGCACCTTCCCTCTCTTATTTCATCCATAACATTGTGATCAGCAATCACAAAGTCTGGGCAGATAGCCTCAGAATTGAACAGTCCACCTCCTGTTCCCTGCCATTGTAGGCTAGACACATGTCTTTTCTGCTTTCCTGGTTTTTCCCTGCCTTGAAATCTGTGTCATTCTTGACCATTCACTGCTACTCATTATATTGTGGTCCACTGCTGCAAATGGGCCCTTATCTCTGCAGCATCCTTCCGGCACTGGCCAGTCCCTCTGTGGGGTACTGCTGCCAGCGGAGACCAATATCTCTTGCCTCTTCATTGGACTGAGGAAGCTCACTCTTTCACTTGCTCCTCATCACCTACACCAACCTAACATTCCATTGTTATCTACACATTCCAACCACCTGCTCTTAAAAGAAAGCATAGTTTCAGTCTTAATAAACCTTTGCTTTGTTTCCATCTTTATACTTTGACCAATGTTCCTCTTGTTTGAGGTCTCTTTTTCCTCTACTTAAATACAAAGATTCGAGATGGAATGATGCTTTCTTCTGGCATTTCCTGCCTTTTCTCCCATGAAAATACCAATGTTTCCATTATCACACCTTTCTCTCAACTTGGTTCTAACCTCATTCCCAAGGCACTTGTACGATGCCTCATAAGGACTTGAAAGATGATTTGCACAAATATTCCTAAACAATTCTGCTTTCATTTATTCTGTCCCCAGGACATTTTGGCTTAGACATAAAATTCCAGCCTTCAGCAGACATCTTCCAGGCTGTCCTTTTGTCACTGCCATATGTTGAGGATCCGTCATTATGACTCCTTCTGGTAACAGTACCTCTCTTTTTCTTTAGGAATTATCTCTGCTGTATTTCATGCATTTTTTTTCTCCCTGGTGTTGTGAAAGAGTCTTATCCTCTCTCAACCAAGAAATAGGCAGGCTAGAATGCCTGTCACATGGTATCTGAAAATTAACATAAGAGAAGTAAAAGAAATAGGAATTTTTGGCTCATTGGGATCATCTGGAGAAACTGGATTCTGTTCCTGAAGCAAACATCCCTGATGCTATCTGAGTTCCTGTTCTTTTCAAAGCTCTTTCTTTGGTTTGGGACTAGATGATGAATAGTGATACATTTCTTTGCTTAAACTGGCTAGTGTTTTGTCCGTTATTTGCAATTCCCCGACCCCAAGGTCTGACTGACATACTATTATATTTTCAAGATTAAGAAATCATCACAGTACCTGTGTAGATATAGAATAATTATATTTGCTTTTTCTGAGGCTGATGTCTTGTCCTAGAGCCTTGACAATGGAAAGGTTTTATTTATCTTATTATCCCCTATCAATGTGGAATAGGCATTCTATAAGTGTTAGAGGTCTAGTGGACTTGAGCAGCTTTCTACTGAGTGATACACCAACCATAGATGGTAAGGAAGTAGGAGTTACAAAGCAGAGCCAGTCTCTGGAACTGGGGTAGAGTCCTGGTACCCCAGCTATCAAGTATGGAGACCACAGATACCTGACTCCAGATTTAGACCAGAGAGATAGGGGTAGGTAACCCACCTACTATTTCAATGGAGACAGCTCCTTTTGCTCAGTAGCTGATGATTCTAAGAGACTCCATTGTAGCCTTTCACTGATTAGACAGACAGTATAGACCAATGGCTCTCAACCTTCCTAACATTACAACCCTGTTCCTCATGTTGTGGTGACCCTCAGCCACAAAACTATTTTTGTTGCTACTTCATAACTGTAATTTTGCTACTGTTATGAATCATAATGTAAGTATCTGATATGCAAGATATCTGATATGTGACCCCTGAGAAAGGGTCATTCAACCCCTAAAGGGGTCATGACCTGCTAGTATAGAGGCCAAAGACAAGGGATTTCTCTCTAGGCAGATGGCACACTGAGCAGACAACAGGCATCGCTCAGGAGTCCAGAAGCTTACTATTAAAAAGTGTGAGTTGGGGACCAAGATTAGTGATTTTGGAGTAAGGCTGAAGGGTAGAGAGGTTAAAGTATACTAGCAGCAGGGGTGAAAATCCTGAGGTAGTGGGTGCTGTTGACTGGAGAGTTTCACCACATTCTGCCTCAGTCTGATTTGTTTCTGGATACATGGATGGACCTGGGCTTCAAGAATGCTTCAGCCATGGGCACAAAATGAAGGCAGCAGGGGCTAGAGACAGGGATGGGTCAAATGAGAGTCTCACTGTGGGAGCTCTTTATTCTCTTCTTGGAGCCTATTATTTTATGTCATTTGCAAATAACTTTTGAACTTATTCTGTATTTTAAGGCTTATTTTGTGAAGCTATTATAGATTTAACACTCTGTAACAGAAGTTTCTTATGAGAATATAATGGTTTTTTTTATTCATTTTATATACCAACCACAGTTCCCCCTCTCATCCCTCCTCCCACCCCCACCCCCACCTTGGGGAGACAGCTAAGCCTGGTACATTCAGTTGAGGCAGGACCAAGCCCCTCCCTGCTTTATCAGGGGTAAGCAAGGTATTCAACCATAGGTAATGGGATTCAGAAAGCCGGCTCATGCACCAGGGAGAGATCCTGATCACACTGCCAGGGACCCCTCAAACAGACTCAGCTACACAACTGTCTCCCATATACTGAAGACAGCTTATGTTGGAGAGGATGTGGAACAAGGGGAACACACCTCCACTGTTGGTGGGAGTGCAAACTTGTACAGCCATTTTGGAAATCTTCAAAAATATTATAGAGCCATTGCAATAAAAAAATTTC
>CABHPH010134700.1:13300-25797 GCA_902168325.1 Peromyscus nudipes | reverse complement strand
AAAAAAAAAAAAAAAAAAAAAAAAAAAAAAAAGCCAATGAGAAAGTCACGGAGACCAAGCCAGTAAGCAACTTTCCTCTGTGGTTCCTGCCTCTGCTCCTGCCCTGACTTCCTCAGTGATCAACTGTGACCAGGATGTAGGAGCCAAATAAGCCCTGGCCCCCAAGTAGCTCTTAGTCACAATGTTTATCACAGCAACAGGATGCCCCGGCCAGCGGGGTGTCAACGGGGGCGACCCACCTGCTGCGGGAGAGAATGAAAGGGAAGGGGAGACACGAAAGGACCACAGCAAGACAATATTCTGATCAAGCTGCAAATTTTATTTTCCTCAGCAAGGCTTATATAGCATGGGAGGGGGAGGGGGCAGGCAGGAGGGAAGGGGATGCAGTTGAGGGGGGCTGTGGGACGTGCAAGTCGTGAGGCTTGCTAGGTGATAAGGTTGCTGGTCAGGGCCCATTGTTCTGTTGCTATGCTACCTGACCTGCCTGACCTGTTCTTTATCTTTGGGGGCATCTGGTTTGGGGCAGGGGCTTGTTCTCTGGCCTAGCTAGTACTTTTCCATGGTCCATGCTTGGTCCCTGACAACAGGAAACCAAACTCAGACAATGTGCCCTAACTAAACCAACTCTCCAAGAGCCACGGAAACGGAATGTTGAACCACCTGCTCCTAGTCCACAGCAACCTTGCTCTTTTCTACTTTTTTTCTTTTTTCTGAGACCAAGTTTCTTTGTGTAGTTTTGGAGCCTGTCCTGGAACTCGCTCTGTAGACCAGGCTGGCCTCAAACTCACAGAGATCTGCCTGCCTCTGCCTCCCCGAGTGCTAGGATTAAAGGCGAGCGCCACCACTGCCCGGCTTCTAAATTCTTAAATCATATATAATTTCTTTAACAATTTACACTGAGTTATTTATAATTTTTCTTATTTATGTGAGTGTGCAAGTGTCATGCTCAAGTGGGGAGGTCAGAGGACACCTTGGGGAAGTCACGTCTATCCTTCTATCATGTAGGTTTCAGAAATCCAGTTGAAGTCATCAGATCTGATGGCCAGCTGTAGCCATCTCTCTAGCCCTGAGATAAAATCCATTTTTTTTGTTTTGTTTTGTTTTTCGAGACAGGGTTTCTCTGTGTAGTTTTGCACCTATTCCTGGAACTCGCTTTGTACATCAGGCTGGCCTCGAACTCACAGAAATTCACCTACCTCTACCTCCTGAGTGCTGGGATTAAAGGCGTGCGCCGCCCTTGCCGCCGCCGCCACCACCACCACTGCCTGGCCTGAGATAAAATTCTTGTACTGTAAAATTTACCATCTTTTTATTTTTGGTTTTGTTTGTAGCTCACTATGTAGCCCTGGCTGTCCTGGAACTCACTCTGTAGACCAGGCTGACCTGGAACTCACAAGAGATCCGCCAGCCTCTGCCTCTGAGTGTTGGGATTAAAGGTGTGCACCACCATGCCTGGGTAAATTTCACCATCTTTAAAGTTACAATTCAGTGGCTCTTTGTATACTCACGAGATGTAATCAGCTCTACTATAGAACTCCAGAATGTTCTCATCACCCCCAAAATAAAGCTTCACATTTACTCACCATTCATTCCTTCACATAGCCCTGGGAACTATAAATCTACCTTTATCTCTGTGAATTTTCCCATTCTAGACATTTCATATAAATGAAATCATAGAATATGTGGACTTTTATGTCTCATTTCTTCCACTCATCATATATTTTTTGGGGGGAGGGGGAGTTGAGACAAGGTTTCTCTGTGTAACAACCCTGGCTGTCCTGGATCTCGCTCTGTAGACCAGGCTGGCCTTAAACTCACAGAGATCCACCTGCCTTTGCCTCCCGAGTGCTGGGATTAAAGACATGTACCACTCACTACCGCTGCCGGTCAGGTATCATAATTTCAAAATTCATCTATGTTGTAGCATGTATTCTATTGTATGAATATACCACATTTAAAAAACTTTATTACAGCAGTTGGAGAGAGATGGTTCAGCAATTAAGAGCATTTGTTGCTCTTCCAGAGGACCAGAGTTCAGTTCCCAGGTTCCATGTCGGCTGGCTCACAACCCTCTATAACCCCAGTTCCAGAGAATAAAACACCCTCTTCTGGCCTCTGCAGGCACCCACAGGCATTTGGCATACACTTACACAGACACAGGCACATAGACATAAATAAAAAAGATGTGGGGTTTATTTAAGCACTTTTATTTATCCTGGAATGATTTGGGTGTACATACACGCCTTAGCACACATATGCAGGTCAAAGGACAACTTGAAGGAGTCGGTTCTCTGCTTCTATCATCTAGGTTCCAGGGATCCAATTCAGGTCATCAGCCTTGGGGTGGCTTAAGCCACTGAGCAACCTTGCCAGCCTTATGCCACCACATTTTATTTATCCTTTGGTTAGTTAACACTTGAGTTGTATATGTTTGGCTGTAATACTGATGTGAACATCCATACACAACTTTTTGTATGACCATAAATTTTCGTCTCTTTTGGATGTATAGCTGGAGATGAAATTGTTGCTGGCTTATATGATCATTCTATGTTCAATTTGTTGACAAATTGTTTTCCTTGGTGGCCACCACATTCCCACTGGCAATTTATGAAGGTTATAATTTCTTCATATTCTTTCATTTCTTCCCCCCCCTTAGGTTGTGTGTGTGTGTGTGTGTGTGTGTGTGTGTGTGTGTGTGTGTAAGCGAGTGAGTGAAGTCAAAGGTCAGAGGATAACCTCAGATGTCATTGCTCAGGTGCCATTCATCATCATTTTGAGGCAGGATCTTTCACTGGTTTAGAACTTGCTAAGTAAGCTAGATTGACTAGCTGGGGAATCCCAGAGATCAGCTGTCAGTGCCTTCCCAGGACTGGGGTTCCAAGTGTGTGCTACCGTGCATGTTTTACATGGATTCTGAGGACTGGAGTTGTGTCTTCATGATTAGCACTTTACTGAGCTATCTCCAGCCCCTTCTTTTTGTTTTTAAGACAAGATCTCATGTAGCCTAAACTGGCTTCAAACTTACTATGTAGGCTATGATCACTGTATCCTGTAGGAAAAAGGGAAAAGCTTATTTTATGTATATGACTTTTGTCTCCATGTGTCTGACCCACATGCCTGCCTAGTGCCTACAGAGGTTAAGGCATCAGCTCCACTGGAACAAGAGTTAAGGATGGATGTAAGCTACCATGTGGGTGCTGGGAACCAAACCAGGACCTCAGAAAGAGTGCTCTTAACCACTGAGACATCTCTCTAGCTCCTAAAATGTTGATTTGTTCTCTGCCTCAAGGTTCTTAGTTTATAGACTTTCGACACCTTTCCTGCTCTTCTTCCTCCAACCTTTGTGATTAAAGTTAGGATATCTCAGAGTCTTCGTCTCATTATTCTGATTCTATTCTCATACTTGACCAGTTGTTAATTGGATATAGAATTCTGGGTTAGCATAATTCTTCTAAAGAACATTGCCTACATTTTGAATAATATTATAGGACCAGCCTTAATATTATACTATCCCAGGATGCCCAGAAGTGACACTACCAGCGCCGCGGGATGAATCTAGATACACGGAGCTCTTTCGTCCGACTCGTTTATTCGTCCGCTACCATCATTCTGTTCAAAAATTTTCCTCGCCTCTATCGGGACTCTATATCTATCCCAAGCCAGCAACACCTTCATGTTTACAATACAACATAAGAATTGCAAGGTTCAGCCAGGCAGTGGTGGTGCACGCCTTTAAACCCAGCACTCAAGAGGCAGAGCCAGGTGGATCTCTGTGAGCTCTGTGAGTTCGAGGCCAGCCTGGTCTACAGAACGCGTTCCAGGAAAGGCACAAAGCTATACAGAGAAAATCTGTCTGGAAAAACCAAATAAAATAAAATTAAATTAAATTTAAAAAAAATTGCAAGGTTCCCACCAGAAACTTCCTGACAACTTCATTTGCAACCCAAAAAGGGGAAGAGAATGAAGGTGGAGTTAGATAGTCGCTGGAATAAATCAGAGAAGGAATTTACGTGCTAGGAATCTATCCTTACTGTGGTTAGGTGAAAACATTAGGAGTCTATCATGAATGTGCTCCAACTATACACTTACAGGTGATAGGGTAAAGAAATCTATAAGTCACTAAAAATAAAACTGCCACTGTTTTTCTCTGCTACCAGTTTTCTGACAGGGCAGGGGAGGCATACTGCTAGTCAAGCTGCATCACAGCTGGAAGCACCTGGTGAGAGGAAATCCCTTTTATCTAAGAGGTTGCCCTGGGGCAGCGGAAGATCTGAACTTGATTTGCACAATAAACAAAACTATACATCTAGTAGGCTGTTAGTCTCCTAGGCTCACTGGGGGGGGGGGGGGGGGGGAGTTAGTACCTAGTGGAACAGTGTCTGAGAAGCTTAGCTGTTTGCCAAAATAGTTTGGAAGTATTTGGGCACACAAGAATTTCATAGAAGATAGCTGAAATATTAAAAACTGTATAACACCAAATATTCGTAATAAGTGGCTTGCCTTTTGACAGACCTTCGGCCTGTCAAAGTATAGCTTTAATTCACAGCTGAATCTCTATAATATATTCTTGTGGCCCACAAGACCTACATCATTCCTTTATGTCCTAGGTTATCAGCAGAGAAAACGAAATCCATTCTGTTTCTTGATGCTTCGTATGTGACCTATTTTCCTTTCTAGAACTTTTTATAGAAATTTCTCTTTATATCTGATATGCTGGAACTTCAAAATAATATACCTGTCTGTGGATTTCTTTTTGAATCATCATGCACTTCAGTGAACTCTTTGATGCTAAAAATCTTAAGTTCTGAAGTTTTTTTGTCTTCATTCTTTTTTTTTTTTAATTTTCTTTTATTTTTGAGGCAGGGTCTAATGTAATACAGGCTGGTTTGGAGCTCAGTGTGTAGCTGAGGATGATCTTGCATTTTTAACCCTCTTGTATCTACCTCCACGTGGCTGGTACGTTATAATTATGCACCACTGTCACACCCCGTTTATTCCATGCTGAAGATCAAACCCACAACACTATGCATGCTAGACAAGCATTCTACCAACTACATTTCCAGCCCCTGGAGCTTTTTGTTGTTGTTGTTTTTAAGATTTATTTTTATTTATTATGTATACAGAAGAGGGTGCCAGATCTCATTACAGATGGTTGTGAGCCACCATGTGGGTTCTGGGAATTGAACTCAGGACCTCTGGAAGAACAGTTGGTGTTCTTAACCTCTGAGCCATCTCTCCAACCCACCCCTGGAGTTTTTCTTTTGTTATTTTTTTGATAATTTCTTCTCCTAATTTCTCTTCTCTGGACTTCCTAATTAATTTGATTATTCCTAAATTTATCTTCATTTTCTTGTCTTCCAAATTTCCAATTTTTTTTTCCAACTCTTTTGTGGTTTGAATGAGAATGGCCCCCACAGGCTCACATATTTAAGTACTTGGTCCCTAGTTGATGGAATTGTTAGGGAAGATTAGGAGGTATGGCCTTGCTGAAGGAGGTGTGTCACTGGGAGTAGGCTTTGAGATTCCTTTTTTTTTCTTTCTTGTTTTCTTTTGTGAGATACTATTATATAGCTCTGGCTGTCCTGGAACTCATTATGTAGACCAGGCTGGCCTCAAACTCACAGAGATCCACCTGCCTCTGCCTCCTGCAGGCTGGGATTAAAGGTGTGTGCCACCATGTCTGACTGCTTTGAGGTTTCAAAAGCCCATGCCAGGCCCAGTCTCTGTCTCTGTCTCTGTCTCTGTCTCTCTCTCTCTCTCTCTCTCACTTTCTCTCTCTCTCTCCCTCCAACTTGTGGATAAGATGTAAGTTAACAGCTGATGCTCCATCACCATGCCTGCCTGCCACCATGCTCCCCACCATGATGGCTATAGACTTGCCCTCTGAAACTGTAAGCCAGCCCCCAATTAGGTACTTTCTTTTATAGGCTGCCTTGGTCATGGTGTCTTTTCACAGCAATAGAAAAGTAACTAAGACATCTTCTATTGAATTTTTGAAGTATTTTAGTCATTCTATGAGGTAACATTTATGTGTGTGTGTGTACATGCACATGCGTGTGAGTGTGTAAACATGGGTGTTGTTTTCAGGAAGTTCGTCTCCTTTGAAACAATCTCTCAGTCTCTCACTGACCTCCAGCTCTCCAGTTCGTCTAGACTGGTTGGCCAGTGAACATCAGGGATCGTTCCATCTCTACTTCCTCAACTCTGGGATTACAGATTCATCTCTATGCCTGGCATTTTACATGGGTTCTGGGGATCGACTCCAGGTCTACCTGCATGTCAGGAACACACTCTGCTGACTCCATCTCCCCAGTCCACATCAATAACTCTTACTTGCTCTTTTACAGTTTCATACACTTGTTTTATGGAATATAATATTTTATTTCACTTACAAGGATCTTTACAATAGTTCTAAAGTTTTATTTGCTCCTAGTACTGATTGACTAGCTTCCAGTTTGGTGGTGATCTCTGCTTCATTTGGGGTGTGACAGGACTCTAGTCAGCCCAAGCATGGTAAACATGGCTGTAGCAGGGCTTGCTAAGAACTGTTAGATGACATTCCTAAAGCTAGCCTCCAAGGTCCATTCCTTTATCTGGCCACTTCCTCCTCCTGAGGCTGACTACCAAGGTCCAGCTATCAAAGTATTGAAGTCCAGCAATCAAAAGCCCCCTTTGGGGGCTGGAGAGATGGCTCAGCGGTTAAGAGCACTGGCTGTTCTTCCAAAGGTCTTGAGTTCAATTCCTAGCAACCACATGGTGGCTCACAACCATCTATAATGAGATCTGGTGCCCTCTTCTAGCCTGCAGGCAAAACATGAAGGCAGAATACTGTATACATAATAAATAAATAAATCTTTAAAAAAAAACTAACAAAAAAAAAAAGCCCCTTTGGCCACCCTAATCAACAAGCCCAATTAAAATTAAACAGCTCATCCTAACGGGGTTTCTCCTTTTCTCTTTATAAACTGCCATTTACCTATGGGCCATAT
The DNA here is from genome assembly GCA_902168325.1 of Peromyscus nudipes. Lineage (NCBI taxonomy): Eukaryota > Metazoa > Chordata > Mammalia > Rodentia > Cricetidae > Peromyscus > Peromyscus nudipes. The sequence goes on along the minus strand of CABHPH010134700.1, from coordinate 18,808 downwards.
CTGTCTCCTCTCTATCCAGAAACAGTCCCTTGTCCCTCTGGGACAAATACCCCTGCACCCTGTCTCCTCCCCCTTGTTCCCTTCCCCTTCTCCCTGGAGCTCTGTCTCCTGTCTTTGTCTCTTATTCCCTGCCCTCTGTCTCTCTGAGGCAAATAAGTCTCCTTTGTGCTGAGAACTTGGTCTTGGGGTGTCTTGGGCCAATACCAGTTATCGGTGTTAGGATCCTGCCCTCACTCCTCCAGGTCTGGTGTCTTATGTCATCAGCGGGTGACTACATACCTGCCTTAAAAAAAAAAAGCCAGAAGCAGACCCCCACCTCTCTCTCTCTCTCTCTCTCTCTCTCTCTCTCTCTCTCTCTCTCTCTTTCTCTCTCTCTCTCTGTGTTTTCTCTCTGCTCTCTCTCTGTTCCCACTCTGCTCCCTCCCCCCAGGCCTGGCTCTCTCTCCCCCCCTTTCCCTCCTAATAAAGCTCTAAAAACTAACATTGGGTCTTGCCGTGGCCCATGACTTTTCTGCCAGTAACCAGCGCCACCAACCAGCAACGTTTTAACTATCACAAGCACTATGGGGGTCCAGCCCCTCAATAGTCCCCTCCCAGGGTCTGGGAAGAATCGACAACCAGCTAATAATTATTAATCTTTGATGAAAAGAAATGAATCTATGTACACTAAACTCCTTGGTCCATACACTTTATTATTCTGTGTCAGTTCTCTCTCTACAAGTTTATAATCTGCTCTCATTTTAGCTCCTTTCTTGCCTGATTTCTCTCTACATTTATCTGCTGTCCCCTCTAGGTTCTATCTTAATTCCTTCATTTTAGTTCTGCCCCTTCTAGGTTCTCATCCATCTAGTTCTTTCCCATATCAGCTCCTCTCCCATCTCCTTCTCTTTCATCTTGTTCTTCCTCATCTTGTTCTTTCCCATCTGGCTCTTCCTCTTCTTCCATCTTGTTCCTCTGGTACTCTCTTTTAGCCCTTCAATCTAGTTCTTCCCCATCTCAGTTTGTTCCTCTCCAGTTCTTACCCATCTAGTTCTTCCGTTCTCTTTTTCTCTTCTCCGTCTCCTTATTCTCTCAGTTCTCTACGTTCCTTCTAAGTCTCTTAGGAGTCTGGTTATAAACCCAAGCAATAGCAATCTCCTGGTTGAGCAAGGTCACCAGGCTTGAATTCTATGGGGTCATAAAGACAGGTAAGAGGGGCGGTGGCGCATGCCTTTAATCCCAGCACTTGGGAGGCAGAGCCAGGCGGATCTCTGTGAGTTCGAGGCCAGCCTGGGCTACCAAGTGAGTTCCAGGAAAGGCGCAAAGCTACACAGAGAAACCCTGTCTCGAAAAACCAAAAATAAAATAAAATAAAATAAAAATAAAAAAATAAAGACAAGTAAGAATTTTCCTCAGGCAGTGACCACCAAGCTTTCTTTTACAATCCAAAATGGGAATGGTAAAAGAGGAAGTCAACTGAGTGCTAATGACTGGTTAGTATATGAAAAAGGGGATCTATGTGCTCAGTCTACATTCTGAGAAGTGGTTAGGTAAGAAGTTAGAGGTCTATAAAGTTAGTAAGGCTATAAGAAAGGAAGGTCTGAACTAAATTGTGTAAAGCTATTACTTAACATCCACCTGACCTAGGCGGTATCTCCTTGTGGAATTTACCTTAAATCAGGAGACTAACAAGTGGACTGTTATTTCTGTTAGTCCTTGAAAGTGGCTAAGGGAGATACCTGATTCCAGGGCTGAAAGGGGAGAAATGCATGGGCTGGGGGTGGAGGGGGAAGGAAGCCTTTCCTGAGGCTGTTCTCCAAATACCTTGAGTGTATATGTCCAGAGAGTGATCAATTCACACTGTTAGCCCTTCTTAGGGAAAAATCAACTGGGAAAACTATGAAGGCACACACGATTTTCATACAGAAGACAGCTGAAATATAACAAGCTAAATAACACCAAAAGCTCCTTGGAATTTGGCTTCCTCTGAAAGAATTTCTTGATCCCTTCAGGTAGTGGCTGAGTACTTATAATATTTTCCTGAGGCCTGTAGCAACCAGTCCCTTCAGGGTACCTTACTGACACACTTGGCCAGCTGATGATTCAGGATGGGGTGATGATTATAATTATCCCAGTGGTTATAGAAACAAAACTGAATGCAAACTCAAAGCAGAGGTTTTAATTGCAAAGACAAGGGTTTGAGGAAAAGGGATCAGCACTGATTTTGAGAAATCCAGACTGCCTCATGACAGAGAAAATAGCAGGTGCTTACTGAGTTCTTGCAGAAGCTTTCTAGTTATGGGGATGGCATTAAGGTCTTTTTATACTTTTTTACTTTGTGTGAGTGTGTTTATGTGCATGTGTGTACACACCCACATGTGTGCATCCACTTGTGAGTACCACAGTGCATGCATGGGGGTCAGAGGACAACTTGTAGAAGTTTGTTCTCTCCTTCCATTGGGTGTGTTCTGGGTCAAATTCAGGTCATTGGTCTCTTTATACCTACTTAGCCATCTCACTAGCCTCAAGAATAGCATTTATTTATCTTATTTTATTTTTAAAACATTTTATGTGGCTGGGCAGTGGTGGCGCACTCCTTTAATCCCAGCACTCGGGAGGCAGAGGCAGGCAGATCTCTGTGAGTTCAAGGCCAGACTGGTCTCCAAAGCAAGTTCCAGGAAAGGTGCAAAGCTACACAGAGAAACCCTGTCTCGAAAAACCAAAAAAAAAAAAAAAAAAAAAAGAATTTTATGTGTATAGATGTTTTTCCACATATATATCTGTGCAACATGTGCATGCTTGGTGCCCAAGAAGGGCAGAGGAGGGTGTCAGATCCCCTAGAACTGGAATTACAGGTGTTTATCAGCCACCATGTGGGTGCTGGGAATTGAACACTGGTCTTTTGGAAGAGCAGCAGGTAGCAGGTGTTCTTGACTGCTGAGCTGTCTCACTAGCCCAGAGAAATGTTTCTTGTTCATTTGTCTTTTTTTTTTTTTTTTTTCTTTTTTTTTTTTTTTTTGGTGTGTGTTTGTGTTTCTGGTTTTTTGTTTGTTTGTTTGTTTGTTTTTAATGCCGAATGCCATTTATTGAAGGAGGGAGGAGGTCTTAAATACAGGCTTACAGCACAATGGAAGAACCCCGGAGGGCAGAAGTTCACTATCGATGTTTTACAATCTTGCATCTCAGCTGTTAACGCCCATTATGCAGGATACACAGACAAGGAACTTTCTGATTGGCTGACAATTTTCTCGGTATCTTGGTAGGAAGGGGAGATAGTTGTGTGTGCTAGGCTCAAGGACATCTGGCCACCTCATCTAATGGTTGGAATGTTTGGGATGTCAGGTACTTCCTCATCCCTGGGTGGATCCCTGGGTGGTATCAGTTTAAGGTTTTCCTGGATCTAGGTATTGCCTGCCAGTAAACCTGTCACAGAAGCTGTGTCTAGGCCCCTAAGCCTGTCATGGCTGCTGTGTGGTCAGACTGTTTTGGGGCCCCTCCACAGTGTGTACCACCACATCTAGCAGAGAGGGAAGCATTGATGAAAGTCAGTGGGATATTTGTACACAGAGGCATGGCTTATTTTCTGGTGTACTTTATGAATGAGGTGGTCTCTTTTTCCTTTTTTTAAAAATTTTATTTATTTTTATTTTATGTGCATTGGTGTTTTGCCTGTAAGTCAGATCTTTGAGTTACAGACAGTTGTTAGCTGCTATGTGGGTGCTGGGATTTGAACCTAGGTCCTTTGGGAGAGCAATTAGTGCCCTTAACCACTGAGCAATCTTTCCAGCCCCTAGAAAAGCAAATATGTCAGAAGTGGGATTCGAACCCAAGCCTCCATGGGAGACCAGAACCCTCAATGTGAGGAAGCTAAGTTTGAGTCTGGCTCCTTAGACCACTTGGCCATCCTAACACCTCTTTTTTCATTAGAAGACTTCCAGTTGTGAGTTTGTAGGCTTTCTTCTCGTTTAATTTTCCTGGGGAAGATCTTCAAATCTCCAAACGGGGAAATATGAGCTTGACTGCTCATTGATGTTGAAAAGGAGAGAACAAGTTGACAGTATCCTCACCTAATACACACACTTAATGTTAGTTAAACTGCACGCTGCTCGTGGTTGGCCGCTGCTTGCAGCAGCCATGCCAACGGAGGAGAGTGCTGGAGGAGAGTCACGAGCCATGGTTACCTTTTTAGAGCTTTATTGGGTGGGGGGGAAGAGAGAGAGGGAGAGAGAGGACAGAGGGAAGGAAGGAGCGGAAAGGAAAGAGAGGGATGCACAGAGGGCCCACCCACTTTTTAGGCTGGGACACCGTTGCAGGCTGATGATGTAATTAAGGACAGAATCCTTACACTTAATCTTTTGACTATGGGTCACCATAAGGTTGCAGGGAACAATAAAGCTGTGGACTGAAATGGACTAAATGAAGAGAATGAGAGACAGTCAGAGAGGAGGAGATGGGCAGGCTGACAATTATGGTGTCGTAGACCATTTAGAAATGTTGGATTTTTACTCTGAATCATGGAGATCATTTAAACAGAAATAAAAACCTCATTTGCTCTTTGAAAGGATCAAAGTAGGGGCTAGGAGTGTGACTCAAGTTGGTAGAGTGTTTGCTGAGCATGGTCAAAGATCTGGGCTTGATCTTCAGCACTGCAAAAACCGGTGTGCTGGGGTGCATGTCTGCGACCCCAGCACTCAGGAGGTAGAGGTAGGAAGGTCAGAAGTTCAAGGTCAGCTAGGCCATGGTGTTGTGCATCTTAATCCCTGCACTTGGAGGCAGAGGCAGGTGGATCTCCAAGTTTGAGGCTGGCCTGGTCTACAGAGCAAGTTCTCGGACAGCCAGGAAGTTGTTCAAGGTCATCCTTAATTACATAGTTGAGGGTTAGATTGAGCTACATGAGACCCCTGTCTCAAAAATAAATAAAGTTTTAAAAAATAGAGTATGAAGTGTTGGAGAGATGGCTCTTCAATTAAGAGAGTTTATTGCTCTTATAGAGGATCTGGGCTTGGGTCTAGCACCCAAATCAAGTGGCTCACAACTGCTTGTAACTCCATCGTGGGATCTGATGCCCTCTGACCTCCAAGGGGACTTATATGCATCTGGTATACATAAACTTATGCAGTCATACATATAAATAAATAAATAATAAGTAAGATTTAAGAATAGAGGATGGAAATGGGCAGGAATGTAATGGGTTGACTAGTATCCCTTGCAGAAGGTAGGTTAAGCTCCTAGTCTTTAATAGCACCAAACAAAATTTTACTTGGAAATAGGGTCTTTGTAGATACAGCCAATTATTATGACATAGCATCTTTAGGATGGATCCTAATCCAGCATGACTGATATCCTTAAAAGAAGAAATTTTGCCAGGTGTGGTGGCACACACTTAATCCCAGCATTCAGGAGGCAGAGGCAGGTAGATATCTGTGAGTTTGAGGACAGCCTGGTCTATATAATAAATTCCAGGACAGCTAGAGCTACATATTGAGGTGGAGGAGGAGGAGGAGGAGGAGGAGGAGGAGGAGGAGGAGG
>CABHPH010134700.1:0-13200 GCA_902168325.1 Peromyscus nudipes | reverse complement strand
GAGGAGGAGGAGGAGGAGGAGAAGAAGAAGAAGATGATGATGATGATTTGGAAACAGACAACATAAGCAAACACACAGACTATGCAGAGATATAGGGAGGCCGGATTGAAGGGCAAAGTGGTACACGTCTTTAATTCCACCACTAGGGAAGCAGAGGCAGGCGGACCTCTGTGTTAGAGGCCAGCCTGGTCTAGATCCGGAGCTCCAGAGTAGCTAATGCTACATAGTGAGATCCTGTCTCAAACAAACAAAAGAGATACAGGAAGAACAACATGTACAGTCAGGTGTTTGGAGTGATGCATCTACCTGCCAAAGAAATTCAAAGACTGTTGGCAAACCACCAGAAACTAAGAAGAGACCAGGAAAGCTAGCTAGCTCTTCAGTCATCAAAGGAAGCGTGGCCGGGCCAATACCTTGACCTCAGATCTTTATCCTACAGCACTGTGAGATAGTACATGTCTGCTGCTTGTACCAGCTAGCTTGCTGTGGCAGCTCTAGGAAACCAATATGACAGAAACAAAAACAGAAAGATGAAGAAGCAGGTCACTGAGTGACCCAGGAGAATGAGCAGGCACAGTGGCTTAGGTGAAGGGGTATAGCTGTGGTTTTAATACAGAGCTGATAGAATTTGTTGATGAGCTGAATTTGGCTTGTGAAAAAAGGAGAGTTGTTAAAAATAATTTCAAGGGTTGGAAATTTAGCTCAGTGGTAGAGCGCTTGCCTAGCAAGCACAAGGCCCTGGGTTCGATCCTCAGCTCCAAAAAAAAAAAAAAAAAAAAGCTCTCTGGAATCAGTGTATAAATAGCCCAGCTCCTATCTCCCTCATGTGAGACAGTGATGTATGAGATAACCCAGGACTGCCCCAAATGTGGCACCTCCCCAGTCCTGCGATCACAGGTGTGTGGGCACAGCCAAGCCTATAACTCCAGCTCCAAGGGGTCTGATGCCATCTTCTGGCCTCTTTGGGTATTGCATGCATGTGCACAAACCCACATCCAGACGCATGCATATTAAAAATATAAAAATCATTAAAAACAAAAATAGAAGTTGATTGGAAATTGGCTTGGTGCCACAGACTTGACACACCATCATTTTCAAGGTTGAGACAGAAGGATAGTGAATTCAAGGCCAGCTTGTGGAACATAGTAAGATACTATCTCAAAATGGAAAAAAAAAAGTTCATTGCAATTTTCTATCCATTTATGAATGTTGCCAGTTGATGGCATTCTATAATAAAAGCTTCATTTCTCTAAGGGTGTTCAGTTCTCCGGAGCAATCACCATTTCCATGCTTCACTACAGAATAAGGAGTCTGTGGGGGCTGAAATGGGAGTGGACAAAGAACTGAGTTGTAAGTTTCGGATCCGCCTCCCCCTTTTCTTTCATTTTCTATATAAACCTTCAGAGTCAGAAAGGAAAGCCCCTGCCGGCACCTTCTGCTAATGCTCTTGTTTTCAGCCCCTTCTTCTCCTTGGTCTTTCTACTTGGGTTTCCAGGTCTTCTAGTATTTGAACCGAGCTGTAGTTCTGGGGTAGGGATGAGCTTGCTTGTCTTTAGGATCGTCTCTGCACACTTGCTCTACTGCTCTCTCAGCATGGCTCATTTTTTCCCACCTAGCTATCTTCCCCTCTGATGTTCTCCTCCCACTCCTTATCCTAGAGGGTTTATTCCAGTGTTATTCATGTGCTCCCACTTTGGTGGAGCTCTAGGAAGAACAGGAGAAAAGCATCTATGTTCAAAGCCATCATTGCCTTCCTTATCGAGCATGTTTTGATATGATCACTGCTTAGCGAATTTATCAGCTCTGGGAACAGAATTTCAGGGGAGAGAGTCTTCTCTTGCAGACCCCTTGGGATCTTGGTATGCTTGGAGTTCCTTTTTTCCAGAGGCTAAAGTGAGTCAGAAGTATTGTTTGCACGGTACACATGCTATTTTCCAGCTAGCTGACTACAGGGGCATCTCCTACTTTCCAAGGAGTCAATTCGAGCTGACGCCTCACTGTCAAGCCTGTGTATCACATAGAACTTGTCGTTGAACAAAATGCATAACTATATTAAGTCCTCAAAGAAATAGAAATGATAACAAGGAATCTGTAAGTTATATGGAGAAGATACTTACAAACTTTGGACTGAGTGCATGCTTGTGGCATGAAGAAGGGTGATTTAGGTCACAAATTTAAATTTGTATCAGTGTCATTCTCTCTCTCTCTCTCTCTCTCTCTCTCTCTCTCTCAGACAATCAAGCAAGATTTTATTGAGACGTGGAATAACAAATTATAAAGATGATGCTAAGAATAATTGATAACACTTCCATAACATTCATTGTAAAACAGTACTATTCTAAATACTTAACGTGTGTGTGCGCGCGCGCGTGTGTGCGCGCGCGCGTGTGTGTGTGTGTGTGTGTGTGCGCGCGTGTGCGTGTGTGTTCCTTGAGCACACACATGCATGTGCTTATGGGGGCCAGAGGGCAACCTCAGGTGTTGTTTCTCAGGAGTCCTCATTCATCTTACTTTTACAGACAGTCTTTCACTGGTCTGGATTTGTCTGTCTCCGTCTCCCGTTCCCCAGCCCTACAGTCCCGGAATCACAGAGCTGCCTTCCGCTGCCCCTGCCCCCGCAACATGGGTTCTGGAGATTGAACTCAGGTACTCAGGCTTGCATACAGCAAGCACTTTACTAAGCTATCTCTCCAGCCTGTTTCCCCCCTCCTCCTCTTCCTTCTTCTTCTCTGTTTCATCAGTGTTGGGAACTGAATCCAGATCCTCTGTAATACGCATGCTCAATGGCTGAGGCCCACCGTGGCTTTTCAAGTTTGTTTTTGCTTTTGTAGCTGTGCTGAGTTTTTGGCCATGGTATCTTGTGTATGCCAGGTGAGCACTCTACCAACTGTGCTACATACCTAGTCCCACTGGTTTTTGTTTTTTTTAGAGCAGGGTTTCATGGGGCCTAGGATGGCCTTAAACTCATTATATAGCTGAGCATGACTTTGAACTCCATTCTTCTGCCTGCATCTCCTGAGTGCTCAGATTATGTACCACCACACACAGCTCTAAATACTTAACTTGTAAAATAAGTAATTGCATATTAGCTATATAATCTTCAACAGGGCTATGATGTAGTTACCACCATCATCTATCCTGTTTGTTGTTAAAGAAATCAAAGCAGGGACAGGGAAGACGACTGTTAGAAGGATGGCGATTGCCATCCATTCCCCGGTTGTCCGCAGCAGCCACATCTGTTTCCTGGCCCATCTCATCGCCAGCTTCATCATGCTGTCATACCTCATGGGAAAGTAAAACACTTGCTTGACAGCTGGGATCTGCAGCACCCGTGTGAAAAGATGGTTGCCATGGTGCATGCATGTGATCCTAGTGTGAAGGAGGCAGAGACAGGAGGATCGCTGGGGCTTGCTGGCCAGCAAGTCTAGCCAAATCAGTGAGCTCCAGGTTCAGTGAGAGACCCTGACTAACAAAATAAGGTGGAGAGTAATTAAAGAAGACACTGAGTGTTGACCTCTAGTCTTTACACACACACACAGAGAGAGAGAGAGAGAGAGAGAGAGAGAGAGAGAGAAAGAGAGAGAGAGAGACAGGCAGGCAGAGAGACAGAGAAATCAAAGTACAAAGGAGATAAACATAAGCCTAATATGTATTTCCCTAAAACAAATAGAAGATAAAATGCACAGCTCCAAGAAGCTTAGAAAACTATAAGCAAGATAGATATATGTGAAATCATACCTGGACATATTATAGTCAAACTACTGAAAAAAAAAAACCAAACAAAACAGAGATGTTTTACCAGTTAAGAGCACATACTTCTCTTCTAAGGGACTTGACTTTGAGTTCTAGCATTCACATCAGGTGGCTCACAACCACCTGAGATAGATCCAGGGGCTCCGGTTGGGGGGAGATTTGTTTGTGTTGATTGCTCCGTGACCACCAATAGAGTCCAACCTTGATTTGGAGGGCAGAGTTCACATTCAGCATGGACCATAGAGTTTCCTGGAGGACTCAGGGGGAGACAGAAGGACACAGGAAGGAGTAAATAGAGGAGCCAAGAAGTTGTGCAGTCTCCTCAGTCTGGGAAGTGGGGAGAGGCAGGTGTTCGTGGCTCTGTCGCTCCGTGGATCTCTCAAGTTTATTCCCTAATATTTATTCCTGAGTTTTATTTTTTAATAAAATGAAAAAAGAAATCACAATATCTGGCGCCCAACCTGGAGCATGAACCCATGACCCTGAGATTAAGAGTCTCATGGTCTATCAACTCAAGATTGGACTCTATTGATAGTCTCAGAGCAATCAACACAAACAAATCTTTCCCAACAGGCTCCAACCCCTCTGACCTCTGTGAGCATCTGCACTCACACGCACACACCCATACGCAGATATGCACACTCTCAGTCAGCAGTACCAAAAGTAGCAGAGGGGAAGCAGGGTGTGGTGTGACATGCCTTTAATCCCAGTGGAGATGGAGCCAAGTGGATCTCTTTGAGTTTGCTGCCAGCCTGGTCTACATAGGGAGTTCCAGGCCAGCCAAAGCTACATAGTGAGACCTCATTTCAAAAAACCAACCAACCAAACAACAACAAAAAAGTTAAAAGTAGTAGGGGGTGGGGAGTAAAAATATTATATACAGAAGAACAATGGAACAAAGGAAGACTATAAGGAATGGAGGTCAGAAGACAATGAATGGTACCTTTAAAGTATTATGCAAAGAACTGTATTAAAAAGTAAACAAATGGGGGCTGGAGAGCTGGCTCAGGAGTTAAGAGCACTAGCTGCTCTCTAGAGGACCTGGGTTTAATTGCCAGCACCCACATAGCAGCTCACAACTGTCTGCAACTCCTGTTTTAGAGGATCCAGCACTCTCACACAGACATATATCTAGACAAAGCACCAATACACATAAAATAAACAAAGAGTTTTAAAAAACAAACAAAAGGACGGTGGTGGCGGCAGCGGCAGCAGAGCACGCCTTTAACCCCAGCACTCGGGAGGCAGAGGCAGGCGGATCTCTGTGAGTTCAAGGCCAGCCTGGTCTACAGAGTGAGATCCAGGACAGCCAGAGCTATTACAGGAGACAGTCTGTCTTGAAAAAACAAAAATAAAAATAAAAAAATAATAAAGAAAATAAAATCATTTGCAGCTAGACAAAAACTTAAAGAACTTATTTCAGGCAGACCTGCATTGTAAGAAATGCTAGCAGAAGTTCTAGAAACTGATGGAAAATGATACTAGACCAAAGTGTGGACCTATTAGGATAAATGAAGAGCAGAATACATGCTAAGTATCTGTAGAAATACAAAATGACTTTTCAAAAATTGTCTCTAAGGCTGGGGTGATAGCTCAGTGGCAGAATACCTAGCAGGCATGAGGCTCTGTACTTGAATCCTAGCATACACATACCCCACACAGACAGTAAATATTACCTGTACACACACACACACACACACACACACACACACACACACACACACGAGTCAATTGATAACTGTCTACTCATAAAATAGCATCTAAGTTATTAACCATCAATGTGATTCTGAATAATGAATCTTTTTTTTTCAATTTTCTGGATCTCAGTTTAAGCTATAAAAATGAAGATAATAAAAGTATTACCTTATAGATTAGTTGTATTGGTTAAGTTAAATAATGTATATGATGGACTTAGCCTAGTGCTTTATGTATCAGTCATTTCTCAGAAGTAATAGCTGAGGGGACTGGAGAGATGGCTCCGTAGTTCAGGGCACTGACTGCTCTTCCAGAGGAACCAGGTTCCCAGCACCCACATGGCAACTCACAACTGTTTGTAACTCCAGTTCTAGGGGATCTGATGCCCTCTTTCTGGGCTCTGCTGTACACGCAGGCAAAACACTCATACACATAAAATAAAAAATAGTAACAGTGGGGCTGGAGAGATGGCTCAGAGGTTAAGAGCACTGGCTGCTCTTCCAGAGGTCCTGAGTTCAATTCCCAGCAACCACATGGTGGTTCACAACCATCCATAATGAGATCTGGTGCCCTCTTCTGGCCTGCAGGCACACATGCAGGCAGAACACTATACATAATAAATAAATAAATCTTTAAAAAAATAGTAACAGTAATTGATCTGGAGGTGGGGTATATCTGAGAGTACAGCTCAGGAGTGTCTTGGTTTGTCCAGCATGTATGAAGCCCTGGATTTGATCTTCAGTATTGCAAAAACAAAACAGCTGAATCTTATGTCATACTATTTGGAAGGCTAGTTTTAACTCAGAATGAGAATAAGCATTGATACAACAGTAACACTAAACTTCTTTGAAAGCCGACATCTTCTTATAATCACCGCTATACTTTCAGTATAACTAAGCATTGTTAAAGTGACTTTGCCATGATAGAAGAGCGAGAGCGTTTTAGCAAACTTCCGTCAAAGAATTCCTTTTAATATTCAGTGACAGAGAAATAGTTAAACCCGAGACTCACTAGTCTTTCAGCTTTCGCGCTCTGCCATAGCATTTTATAGTTGTGATGGTGGATGAGGGAATCGGTATTTATTTTGTACTTGCCACATACCAGTCAGTGAGAACTTGATGGGTACCAACGTATTATTGTGTTTGTGTGTGCGCGCACACGCTCATTGAAGCTCAGGAAAGAGAAACAACTTCTCTTCAGCTACACCGCTGAGTGGCAGAGCCAGCGTCTGAACAAGGATGTCTCTGGTGCTGGTGCCTACCTTGCTCCAGTGTACCATCTGCCCTTCTCACCATTTGACGTGGGCCACAGTGGCAATCTCCTCTCCCATGTTCCTAGGTCCAGTACTTTCCTTCCTGGTCCATTCTCCAGATCGAAGCAAATTCAACTTCGGAAAACACTGCATTTTCAACTTGATTCAGCTTGACTTCTCCTTGGTAACGGGTTTAATTTGGTTGGGCATTTAATGCCACTGAGAACCAACCTGTTGTGTGAATTGAGGTAAGCTATCTTCTGTTTCAAGTTGATTCGACTTGATCATTTATTAGTAATCTTATATGAACATTTTATCATATTGGATTTTGTTGTTGCACAGTGGAGAGCAGACATCACCTCAACACTGAGAGGTAGGCCACCTCAATCTTACTACCAAGTCCTGTGTTATAGTTATACCAAATCTCAGACTGAAATCTGACTCAGGCTCAAACATTTATTAGCAATCAAGTAAAATTACTTACTCATACAAGTTGTAAGCTCGATGATGTCTCAGCTCTGGGTCCCTTTCTTTCTTTCTTTTTTTTTTTTTTTGGTTTTTTTGAGACAGGGTTTCTCTGTGTAGCTTTGTGCCTTTCCTGGAACTCGATTTGGAGACCAGGCTGGCCTTGAACTCACAGAGATCTGCCTGGCTCTGCCTCCCGAGTGCTGGGATTAAAGGTGTGTGCCACCACCGCCCGGTCCCTTTCTTTATGTACTTTGTCAAGAACCTTTCACACAAGCCTTACTTTAGGTAAATAAGACATTCTGACTAGATTTGTCTATCCTAGTCAGAAACAGGTAACAGGATTCTAGGCTGAAAGAGGTGTAAAGGCCTGAATAGGACTTAGCCTATACATTACTCTGAAAAATCTAGTTCCTGGCCTCACTAGATTCTTCTGCCTGAATACACAAGGGTGGAGAAGGCTGTAAAAAGCAATACTTCTAACCAAATCACACACCTTCTTTCCACCTATTTCACTTAGGAAAAAACCATGGCCGAAGCTGAAATACATTTACAACCCTGGAGCATTGATTGGAGGAAACGACAGCTGTTCTTATAGTAATTGCCACTGGAATGCACTGGAATTATTGCATGGAATTTCTCAGATACTTCTAACCACTCCTAGAGTGTAAAAGTACTCCCCCCCTTTTTTTTTGAGACTAGGTCTCATATGGTCCAGGCTGATCTTGAACTCGCTGTGTAGCTAAGTATGATCTTAAACTTCGAATCCTTCAGCCTTACTTCTCAAGTTCTGTGATTATAGGCATACACCACCACACCTAGCTTTATAAGTTGTGGGCTTTGTGAATGTGAGGCAAGCATTCTGCCAATTGAGCTACATTCCCACCTCTGGAATGTATATTTCTTATGGCCTCTGGAGTTTACGTTAAAGATAGTTGACACATGCAAGTGTCAAATCTTTTTTTTTGTTTTTTTGTTTTTTTTTTTTTTGTTTTTTTTGTTTTTCGAGACAGGGTTTCTCTGTGTAGCTTTGTGCCTTTCCTGGAGCTCACTTGGTAGCCCAGGCTAGCCTCGAACTCACAGAGATCCGCCTGCCTCTGCCTCCCGAGTGCTGGGATTAAAGGCGTGCGCCACCAACGCCCGGCTGCAAGTGTCAAATCTTAATGTACATAAAAAGCACTATGAGTTGTACATATACAGAGCATATACAAATAGATGATGTTTTATGTTGTTTCTAATTTACACTATTTAAAGAATTATAGAAAAGGTAACACTTTATCTGGAGTTCAGTGATGTGATGAGACAGGACAAGCTGATTTCTAAGATTTCTTCCAGAGGTGATCTCTTATGATTTTATAGGATTTAAAAGCAGATAGAAGGATCTGGATCAAAGACTTATAGGAAGGATTTGAGGAAGAATCTAGTGAGGCTGTAGAACAATCTTTGTACACTGTAATTATGTATTGCTCTTGTTGTTAATAAAAAAGCTGATTGGCTGATGGCTAGGCAGGATTTTCAGGGCAGAGAATGCTGGGAAGAAGGGCAGAGTCAGAGGAGGTTCACCAGCCAGATGGAAAGGAAGCAGGACATGCAGGAGAGGTGAAAGCCATAATCTTCAGGGCAGCACATAGATTAACAGAAATGGGTTAATTTAAGTTGTAAGAGCTTGTTAGTAATAAGCCTGAGCTATCAGCCAAGTATTTATAATTAATAATAAGTCTCTGAGTGGTTATTTGGGAGTGGCTGCTGGGACATAGAGAAACTCCGCCTACAGATTCATTCTTTTCTTTTTTTTTTTTTTTTGTCCTGGATCTCGCGCTGTAGACCAGGCTGGCCTCGAACTCAGAGATCCTCCTGCCTCTGCCTCCCGAGTGCTGGGATTAAAGGCATGTACCACCACCACCCGGCTATTCTTTATTTTTAATGATGTACATGAGTACAGGTGCCCACAAAGCTCAGAGGCATGGGATCCCTTGAAGCTGGAGCTATAAGTGGTTGTAAGCTGTCTGATATGGGTGCTGGGACGCAAACTTGGGTCCTCTGCAAGAGCAGTACACAATCTTAACCACTGAGACATCTCTCCAGCCCCAGAATCTGGGTTATAATAATGGAAAAAAAACCTTAATAATAGTTGGTAAAGAGTCATCAAGCATGAACACCTCTTCTTAAGATTTTATTTTTATTTTAGTGTATGAGTGTCTTGCTTGAGTGTGTATGTGCACCACACACATGCAGAGCCGGCAGAGGTCACAAGAGGGCTGGATCCCCTGAATGGAGTGAGCCATCATGTGCATTCTAGGAGTTGAACCTGTGTCCTCTGAAAGAGCAGGAAGTGCTCTTAACCTCTGAGCCATCCCTCCAGACCTAGGAACTCCCCTTTTCTTGAATAAACTTCCATATTTTTCTTTATAACTTGGTTTTCTCTTGGAGCTGGAGAGAAAGCTAGGGAGGTAAAGTGTTTGCCAACAAGCCTAATGACTTGGGTTCGATCCCTGGGTTCCTCATGACAGAAGAGAAAACCAATTTCCACAAGGCCACTACACACACACACACACACACACACATACAATTTTTTTTTTAAAAAAGATTTGATTCTGTAAAGCAGCAGCTTTAGCCCTCAGGTACACTTAGCATCCTCTAAACCCATTTCATTTGTTATTTTTCTTCTAGACATTTATTTATTTTTTTGTCCGCTTATTGCCTGACTTTGTAGCAAACCACATAGCCATTTATTTGTCCACAATTCTGTAATCTGACTGGACTCAGCTGGCCAGTTCTTCTGGTTTACCTTTGCTCACTTAAATGGTTCATTCATCCAGAGGCTCACTGGGTCTGGACGGTCCCAAGGACTAGCCTCACCCACCAAATGTTTCCTAATCCACTTTTTTTTTTTTTTTAAAGATTTATTTATTATGTATACGGTCTGTCTGTATACCAGAAGAGGGCACCAGATCTCATTACAAATGGCTGTGAGGCACCATGTGGTTGCTGGGACTTGAACTCAGGACCTCTGGAAGAACAGCCAGTGCTCTTAACCTCTGAGCCACCTCTCCAGCCCCCTAATCCACTTTTTGTGTGTATAGTTTATCCCCAAAGAAAGGTGACTTGGGTTATCGGCTATTCAGGCTCAAACAACATGGCAGATTCTCAGTGAGTTGGAGTTAACCTTCACGTCTTACTCATCCCTGTCTCCTTTCCATCACAGTCGCCCGCGCTTCTCACAGTCACTAGCTGAATGATTCCTTGAACCTCAGTGTCCTTCCTACCTTCACACCTTTGGTCACTCTATTTCCCTGCCTCAGATATCTTCCTCCTCTTCCTCTTTATGTGAGTGTTTCTCACCGACATTTAACAGACTTGGCCTCACTTACCAAATGCCAATCAAATCTGAGTCATGGAGACAGCCATGCGAGATCTCTGGTTGATACCAATAGTAAAACCATCCTTCGGGCCTGAGGTGGGCAGAGTTCTATCCTGTCCAGTACCACCCCTTGTTTTATGAAAACATCCCAACTATGCTGTACTCCAAGGAATTACCATATTCCTGTGGGGCTCTGCCTTTCTTGGTATACTTTAGTTATCTGACATGTCTGAAAGGGGCTAGGCATTAATCAATCTATAAAGCAGTTACTGGAATTGAACAGGTTGTAGCAAGGGACCAGCATCTCTTTGTCATTCTGTGGTGGAATCCTTTCTCTCAAGCATTACCTAGAGAATTCTCCCTACATTGACTGAGGTTTATATGATCAAAGTATACATATATATGATTAGCTCTTCTATAATAATATAGATGAAAATATACATAATATATGTTCTGTATAGATACACATATACATTGAAAAGCTGTAGTTTTTATTTACATATGTGTGTAGGCAAATGTGTGTACAGGTGCCCATGGAAGACAAAAAAGGATGTCCGATCACCTACAGCTGGAGTTATAGGCAGTTATGAGCCACCTGATGTGGGTGCTGGGAACACAATTCTGGTCTTCCTCAGGAGCATCGAGTGCTCTTAACTGCTAAGCCATCTCTAAAGCCCAGACTGATATATATATATATATATTTATATATTTATATTTATATCGGATTGATCAAGTGCTGGAACACCTGGGAAAATTGAATCCAACCCAGGCAGAGGAATTTCCGCTCTATGTATTTCTTGGGTAGGAACTAGGGAAGAAATGGAGTGGTGAAGAGACTACATGTGAGTGGAACACAAAAAGCCACTGCCTTAGGGTTCTCCTTCATGCTAGGATGACAGATGTGTGCCACCATGCCCAGGTTTTCTGGTGCTAGGGATGGAATCCAGGGCCTTGAGTTTGCTAGGCCAGCACTCTAGCAACTGAGCTACATTTCAAATCCCCTTTTTCTTCTTTCTCTGTCTGTCTCTCTCTTTCTCCTCCCTCCCCTGGCCTCGAACTCAGAATCTTCCCTCCCTAGACCTCCTGAGTGATGGGTGAATTTTTAATCAGTGACATGCAGTCTCAGTTTTGATGGATAGTATTATGGTCCACCACTATCAAACCGGAAATGTGAACATCACTGGAGTCACCTTGGCTCTCCCTCACTCCTCAAGGTTAATCACCACCAAGCACTATTAATTTTGTCTCTTTTTTCCAATCCATCTCCTCTCGTTCATTGTTACTACCATTGACCTAATTCAAGTTCCCATAATCTCCCAGAGACAACTGGTCTGTCTGCGTCCAGTTTAATCCCCTCTCAGTTCATCTTTCACACACTGCTAGGACAATCTTTCTCAGGCGTGTATTTGACTGTATCGCTCTCCTTCACAATTCCCACCCCTACTCCTCAACTGCCCAGTTCATTCTGTTTAAATTCTGGGTAGAACATTCCAGACATTTTGTTCCACGTGTAACTTGCAGCCTTCATTTTGGCCCCTCCTCCAAACCTCCATACACACCCTGTGCTCAAGCCATAGTGACCTACTTTCAGTTCCCTAAACACAACATGTTTTTATCAAGCCCCTACACATACACGGAAGGCTTTCTCCTCTTTGTGCCAGCCTTGGGAAACTAATTCATCTTTGAAATTCAGCTGGTGAGTCATTTCCCCTGACTTGCCCCAGTCATAGTCTGCCACCAGCTTATAGCTGCCTCTCCCTCCAATTCCCCACAATCTCTTGTACACATTTACATATTGCATATACTTGCTCGCCTGTCTCCAACTGGCAGTGGGAGGCTTTCTGAGAACACACTGCTTCTATGTGTCTTTGCATTCTTCGGGTCTAACATAGACTTAAAATAGGAGCTTGGCGTTTGTTGAATGAACAGGTGACTATTTTACAGGTACTTGAGGTTGGACAAAGTTGTGACACAGGAGCCTCTGCACAGAAAGAGTGCTGGCTTACCTTGAAGAAAGGCCCTAGACATTTTCTACTTTTAGTATGACATTTTGCTCACTCATTCAACAATTAAGCGCCTACTTTGTTTCAGGTCTTGCAAGACAATCAGATGCAACCTCTAACAAGGACATAATCTAAGAGCTTTAAAGCTGTTTGAAATTGAAATAGGAATTTTTTTTCTGAAGTCCTATGCTTTAGAATATAAAGTGATATAAATATGTCATTCTACCAAAGACAAGTTTAAATAACTCTTCGAATAATCTTACAGTGACTCTCCCACTCACACACAACCCAAGACTTCTTTAAGATGAGAAATAGAATGGGGGACCTGGAAAGATGGCTCAGAAGTTAAGAGCGCTTGCTGCTTTCACCTACACCTGGGGATCTGCAACCACCTGTAACTCCAGCTTTAGGAGATTTGAGTCCCAGAGCCCACATGCCATAAGGAGAAAACTGATTTCCACAAGTTGTTATCAGTCTTCCACACATGGGCTATGACATGTCTACCCATCCCCCCAATAAAAAAAATTAAACGGGGGTGGGGGGAGTTACCATCAAAATAAAAAAAATTAAAAAAGTAAAGCCAGGTATGGTGGCACATGCCTTTAATCTCAGCACTCAGGAGGCAGAGGCAGGTGGATCTCTATGAGTTCGAGGCCAGCCTGATCTACAGA